>SSNP01000066.1:1926182-1953383 GCA_006937955.1 Pachypanchax playfairii
GGGGGGGGGGGGTCTGCGTCGGCGGCGGGGGAACGTTACGACAGTGAGCTTTCACAGGGGACCAGTAGGGGGAGAGCGAGAGCAAAACTTACTTAGTTCTGCTTTAAAGCAGCACTAAATAACTATCCTGCAGCTGTGTCTCAGACGGCCGTTGCTAGAAGCAGTGTTCTGTAGAAATATGCTACCTGTTGAGATTCCTTCTGCACATGTGCCGTTCTACAGTCTTGACTTCAATGAGGAGATGTATTTTTTATTTTTGTTTCTATATTTTTCCATAAATACATTTTATCAATCAAAGAAATTCTCCTAAGACAGGAACACTAAATATGATGTTATTTTTACTTTCTTTGCATTGTCAGAGCGACAGCCAAATGTTTGGACCTAGAGAGGGACCCAACAATGGCCACCAAGGACCCAGAGGGCTTTTATATAGAAAATATCAGGGAAGGATCATAAAAATATGCCTAAATAACTAACAGGACAATAAGGAGACATGTCGGGAACTTTTTGTAGGGATGTGAAGTGCAATCAGTGTGTGTATGGATGTGGAGAAGAGTCAAGGACACCATCTCTGGGCTAGAGTTGATGTTATGTCTGTCCTCAGTCCAGTGGACAGGGGAAGGGAGGGGCTGTGCTCCTCCGTACTCACTGCTCCAGGGGATTTTAGTGCATTGGCCTTGAGGCCAGCCGAAACAAAATAAAAGTGATTAGATCGAAGCTGAAGAATTTCATCAGCTTCTGTTGTCCATATGGTGCACTTTTGTGGAAAGGTCCAAAATAGCCGAATTTTTGCCAGATTGCTGAGTGATGCCGCCAATCAATCAATCAATCAATCAATCAATCAATCAATCAATCAATCAACCAACCAACCAACCAACCAATCAATCAATCAACCAACCAACCAACCAATCAATCACTTCTCTACACCGAGCCGAAACTGCAACCTCTCCAAAGTGGCGCCACTCCTTCCATTTAGATCCAGCAGCGCAGCCAGTTTACGATTCAGCTCCAGCACCCCGTCAGCCAGTTTGCTGTCTCAAACCTGGCATTCCCTGTCCTGTTCGAGACTCACAGCCAGCTGGTCGAGGTACTGCTCCGAGACCGCATCCAGTTTGCGATCCAGATCTCTTAATCTTTTAGTCCAAGTGTTGCCAGTAGCAGCCCATCCAATCCATAACTTTAGAATTTGTCGATACATCAGGTAACCACCAACTCCGATCAGCAGGTACCCAACGATCTGAAATCCAGAAATGTACACATCCTCCATATCTTCGATTTCCAGAACAGACAGGCATACCATCTTCCACTCTCCCCAGGAATCCATGGTAAACCCAGCCAGCTGTGTCGATTCCGGGCAAGACTGCTCCCCATTTTTCAGCCTTAAGTTTGAAAAGACTTTGTCCAGTGCGCTGAGTGACCACGAAACCAGATCCATTTTTATAAATTTCCAGTGATGTAGCCTCGGGCTCCGGCCTGGCTGCAGCAAAGCAGCATGGGCAACAGGCACACCCACAAAACTTTGTAAACAATTCAATAATGATGGAAGACTGTAGTGTGGAGCTTTACCATCTTGACCCGGAGTCCAACAGTGAATTTGAAGTGAAAACTTCATAAATGGCTAACTCACATTATTAGTAGCGTGTAGCTAGTGTTTTGATTTACTTACTGCTCTGGCCACTCCATAAGATATCTTTATTGTTGGAATTGTGCAGGGTGCAATAGTTAATCTCTCTGACAGTCTGCTTTGGCACTGGCCAAGGTTATAGAAGCAGCCACTGGTGAAATATTAGTCACATACAAAAATGTTGTAGATGGTTAGGCACTGGGTTCCAGAGAGAAACTCCAGCCATTTCTGGTGATTGAGCTGTACTTTAAGAATGGTGAATATAGTCCTGTAACTCTCGCAGCCAAATGTGCATTTTCGTCAAGTCATTTTAAAAAGTAAAATACTACAAAACGGTGGTGCTTAGTGTCTTGCTTCGGACTCTTACACATGTGAAAAAGGAGGCGTGTGTTTAATCTGCAAGGGAGGCACAGACACGCCGGGCACTTCCTGGTTTGACAACATTTTGACACTGTTATCAGTCAGTAGTTTACCAGGAGAGGGTGGAGCAGCTGCTCAGAGTGCAGCATTCAGGAAGAATACTGAATAATGTGTGAATTAAGTAAAAAACCAAACAGCATTACAACATGGTTAAAAGCTCCAAAAAGTCGATTCTGCATGATATAGGACCTTTAAAGCTGGGAAGCACAGTGCTAAAAAGAGAGAGGGAGTACATTGGTAAATTAAATGTAGAAAGAAAAAACTTAGAGGGGTGGTTGGTGAGAGAAAATTTTGGAAAATTGAGAAATAAATGCCATTGTATGCACCCTCTTAAAACATTTTTGCATCCGTAATAACAGTTTTGCTCTCCACAATATAATTTTACCCTCTCCCCAACCTGTTTTTACACTCCCTTAGTTGTGAACTTTGCCTTCATATTAAAGAAAGTTATCTGATACCATATTGTTGTTTTAAATTTTAATGGGTAGCACCTTGATGTGTTGGTCACTATGAATCTAGCAACAAAAATTCTGTCTTAGCCATCATATTACACTGACTGATATTTCAAAAGTGTCCAAGGGATACATCATCACCATCAATAAGATGAAATATAGCTAATAGTAACAAAATTAGGATGTGAAGTTTTATAAAGCTTATCAAACATTACTCTGGCAGTTTTTCATTCTGTGGTAATGGGCTTCTCTTTTGTATAGAACATGTAGGCATTACTGCCATCATAACTTAATTGACCGTCAAGTTGTTTTGTTACTGCTCTGCTTGATTACAGTTATTTGCCAGCTGTAATGCCTACTGTGCTGCAAAGAGAAATGTAATAGATATCATTGATGCAACCATGTGGGAGTTATGTAGAATTTTTGTTACTGAAAATGAGAAATGTATTATTTGTACACAAATGCTTAAATCTGCACCATTTTCTCACAGAGTTAAATGTAAACAAATATTCAAATATTCATGTTCAAACTGAATCCAGATATTTGCATTTGCATGTTTTTTTAGCCATGGACTTCCAGTAGGTGAATTATGTACAAAAAGGTAGCAGGAATGACACTCTGCACTTGGCAAAGTACTGAAGCTAAATGCTAGTTCCAAAAGCTTAACATGCAAACATTTTATCAGTAAAACATAACCATTTACTAAAATTGCACTTTATGCAAACCTTTGTGTTATGTTGTATGAGCATTTTTTATAATAGGGGGTTTATGTATATTCCATTTGTCAGATACAATCTTGTGGTCACTGAAGGCATCACAATTCATTGTCTCTGATTCATAATAATCCATCCATTAAAAAAAAAAAACATTTCAGTGAATAGACTAACAAATGCATGATGCTATCCTAGCTGTTTGATATAAATATAGGTGACCTAAAAAGATAAGCATATTGTTTATATAGCCTGGACATTACCTGATCAACCAGGCCCTCACGTCTTTGACAGATTACTTTACAAAGACGTGAGGGCCTGGAGCTGAACCGCTGTCTTTCGAAGGCGGGCTTAGCCAGTTGAGAGAGAACCAATCACAGAAACCCGGAAGTGACGCAACATGTGACGCTAAAGCGGATACACACGAGGCGGAAAAAAAACAAAAGGTTTAGCGAGCGGAGCCGTAATGGTAGCTACAGAGCCATGTTTAATGGAGGAGAAAAGATGAATATTAATGACAGTTGTCGCTTTTGTGTCAAAAACTCGTGAATACGAGGTGTCATTGCACACTCGGTTCACGTATTTGACCGCCCTAAGCAAACACTGTGCAAACACAGAAGTAAACACTTCATCCACAGCCGAGTCCGACATGTTGAATGTTGTGCTCTGGGTGGAAAACGCTAGTTCCGCGTTTTCAGGATGACGCACAAGAAAGGTGATATGTAATTGGTCCGCCATAAAATTTGACGCGGAAATGATCAGGTGCGGCTCCGGTGTCAGACCCTTCTGCATTTGAATGCAGGAGGATCTGATTGGTCAGGCTAGCCTGGACATACACACACAGAGATCAATCTAAATTATGGCTGTGACTTTAATATGTAATTATTTTAATTGTGTCATCACCAGTGTTTTACATTTTTCCTTCCTTGTCTGTTTGAAGAAACATCATGCAAAAGGGATGTTTCCACAACCTATATACTATAAATAAAACTGAAACTGCAGGGGAAACTGCATAAGAATAGAAATGACTGAATGTTGGTCTGGGTATAGGACAAAGCTCACCCTTCACGCTGACTTTGTGCTCTCCTGTGCCAGGGTGAGAGATAAGATTCACTTGCATTGACACCTCCCCCACTGATCCATTGGATGATTGACCTGGAGCACACCAAAACAGCAACAGAAGAATAAGAAGGCAGGAAGACAATCTTAAAAAAATAGAGGAGAGAAAGGGAGGAAGCTATGGCAAAATAAGCTCAAAGAACATAATGAATCGGGGAAACAATCCAAAGTTGTGGGTTCACTTTTATTTCAAATGAAAAAAAATAAAATGATATATATATACACACACACACTCACCTAAAGGATTATTAGGAACACCATACTAATATGGTGTTTGACCGCCTCTCACCTTCAGAACAGCCTTAATTCTACGTGGCATTGATTCAGCAAGGTGCTGAAAGCATTCTTTAGAAATGTTGGCCCATATTGACAGCATAGCATCGTACAGTTGATGGAGATTTGAGGGATGCATATCCAGGGCACGAAGCTCCTGTTCCACCACATCCCAAAGATGCTCTATCTGGTTGAGATCTGGTGACTGTGGGGGCCATTGTACAGTGGGGCAAAAAAGTATTTAGTCAGCCACCAATTGTGTAAGTTCTCCCACTTAAAAAGATCAGAGAGGCCTGTAATTTTCATCATAGGTATACCTCAACTATGAGAGACAAAATGAGGAAAAAAAAATCCAGAAAATCACATTGTCTGATTTTTAAAGAATTTATTTGCAAATTATGGTGGAAAATAAGTATTTGGTCAATAACAAAAGTTAATCTCAATACTTTGTTATATAGCCTTTGTTGGCAATGACAGAGGTCAAACGTTTTCTGTAAGTCTTCACAAGGTTTTCACACACTGTTGCTGGTATTTTGGCCCATTCCTCCATGCAGACCTCCTCTAGAGCAGTGATGTTTTGGGGCTGACGCTGGGCAACACGGACTTTCAACTCTCTCCAGAGATTTTCTATGGGGTTGAGATCTGGAGACTGGCTAGGCCACTCCAGGACCTTGAAATGCTTCTTACGAAGCCACTCCTTCGTTGCCCGGGCGGTGTGTTTGGGATCATTGTCATGCTGAAAGACCCAGCCACGTCTCATTTTCAATGCCCTTGCTGATGGAAGGAGGTTTTCACTCAAAATCTTACGATACATGGCCCCATTCATTCTTTCCTTTACACGGATCAGTCGTCCTGGTCCCCTTGCAGAAAAACAGCCCCAAAGCATGATGTTTCCACCCCCATGCTTTACAGTAGGTATGGTGTTCTTTGGATCCAACTCAGCATTCTTTCCCCTCCAAACACGACAAGTTGAGTTTCTACCAAAAAGTTCTATTTTGGTTTCATCTGACCATATGATGTTCTCCCAGTCCTCTTCTGGATCATCCAAATGCTCTCTAGCAAACCGCAGACGGGCCTGGACGTGTCCTGGCTTCAGCAGGAGGACACGTCTGGCACTGCAGGATTTGAGTCCCTGGCGGCATAGTGTGTTACTGATGGTAGCCTTTGTTACTTTGGTCCCAGCTCTCTGCAGGTCATTCACTAGGTCCCTCCGTGTGGTTCTGGGATTTTTGCTCACCGTTCTTGTGATCATTTTGACCCCACGGGGTGAGATCTTGCGTGGAGCCCCAGATCGAGGGAGATTATCAGTGGTCTTGTATGTCTTCCATTTTCTAATAATTGCTCCCACAGTTGATTTCTTCACACCAAGCTGCTTACCTATTGCAGATTCAGTCTTCCCAGCCTGGTGAAGGTCTACAATTTTGTTTCTGGTGTCCTTTGACAGCTCTTTGGTCTTGGCCATAGTGGAGTTTGGAGCGTGATTGTTTGAGGTTGTGGACAGGTGTCTTTTATACTGATAACGAGTTCACACAGGTGCCATTAATACAGGTAACGAGTGGAGGACCGAGGAGCCTCTTAAAGAAGTTACAGGTCTGTGAAAGCCAGAAATCTTACTTGTTTGTAGGTGACCAAATACTTATTTTCCACCATAATTTGCAAATAAATTCTTTAAAAATCAGACAATGTGATTTTCTGGATTTTTTTTCCTCATTTTGTCTCTCATAGTTGAGGTATACCTATGATGAAAATTACAGGCCTCTCTGATCTTTTTAAGTGGGAGAACTTACACAATTGGTGGCTGACTAAATACTTTTTTGCCCCACTGTAGTACAGTGAACTAATTGTCATGTTCAAGAAACCAGTTTGAAATGATTTGAGCTTTATGGCATGGTGCATTATCCTGCGGGAGGTAGCCATCAGAGGATGGGTACATGGTGGTCATGAAGGGATGGACATGGTCAGAAACAATGCTCAGGTAGCCCATGGCATTTAGCCAGCTCATTGAAACCATACCTCTGTGTCTGACTGATAGTCTTTTTGATAAAATATCCTGACAGAAACCATGGCAGAAAGTGGAGAATCAGATCAAGAATCTGTTGTTTTTCATGGTCCGTATCCTTTTGAACAAGAAATCAATGAGTCATATACACTCACCGGCCACTTTATGAGGTACACCTGTCCAACTGCTCGTTAACACTTAATTTCTAATCAGCCAATCACATGGCGGCAACTCAGTGCATTTAGGCATGTGCACATGGTCAAGACAATCTCCTGCAGTTCAAACCGAGCATCAGTATGGGGAAGAAAGGTGATTTGAGTGACTTTGAACGTGGCATGGTTGTTGGTGCCAGAATGGCTGGTCTGATTATTTCAGAAACTGCTGATCTACTGGGATTTTCACGCACAACCATCTCTAGGGTTTACAGAGAATGGTCCGAAAAAGAAAAAATATCCAGTGAGCGGCAGTTCTGTGGGCGGAAATGCCTTGTTGATGCCAGAGGTCAGAGGAGAATGGCCAGACATGTTCGAGCTGATAGAAAGGCAACAGTGACTCAAATAACCACTCGTTACAACCAAGGTAGGCAGAAGAGCATCTCTGAACGCACAGTACGTCGAACTTTGAGGCAGATGGGCTACAGCAGCAGAAGACCACGCCGGGTGCCACTCCGTTTCTTGAACATGACAATGAGTTCACTGTACTCAAATGGCCTCCACAGTCACCAGATCTCAATCCAATAGAGCATCTTTGGGATGTGGTGGAACGGGAGATTCGCATCATGGATGTGCAGCCGACAAATCTGCGCCAACTGTGTGATGCCATCATGTCAATATGGACCAAACTCTCTGAGGAATGCTTCCAGCACCTTGTTGAATCTATGCCACGAAGAATTGAGGCAGTTCTGAAGGCAAAAGGGGGTCCAACCCGTTACTAGCATGGTGTACCTAATAAAGTGGCCGGTGAGTGTATGTTTGAGCTGAAAACAGTTCCACAAGTTTCAAGTTCTGCAGATCAAACACAGTCAGTTTCAGTGCCATCATGGATGCAAACAAACATTATGGATCAGCCAGATCAGAGCAGAAGGGGGGAAAAAAAGAAAAGAGACCAAAATACACCCAAAAATCTCTCATGTGTGTGACTCTGGTAGGACTGTGAGCATTTATCTCTCTGTGTCAGGCTCTGGGGTTTTGTTTGTTTTATTCCATGTTGGAGCTTTTGGTTTCTCGGTAGTTGTGTTTTCTTTTCCAGTCATCTTTTATCACTCTGTGTTTTATGTTAGTTTTAGCCTTGCCTCCTACTCACTTCTCCCGTATCCGAGTTCTTGTTTGATGTTATTGTCGTGTAGTTTCAGGTTCTCTTTTATTTTTGTAACGTTTTGACTTCCTGTTCCCCTGCATGGTGTCTTAGGTTCCTTGATTGTCTGTTGTCATTTCCTGTTCCTGTTCCTCCACTCCCAGGTGTGTCTTGTTACGGTGATTAGTTCCTGTGTTTTTTTCTCCCCATGTCCTCAGATGTTTTGAGTTTGTTATCAGTTAGGGTTTTGTATTTAAGTCTCATGTGTTTGTTAGTCAGTGTCGGTTTATTTTCAGTTACAACCTTAGATCTTGTTCTTACCCATGCTCACCGTTATCATTCCATGGTTTGGATTACGTTGGTCTTCGTCCCCCCCTGGATTATATGTGTCTCCTCTCATGTAAGTTTGTTTTGCTGCCCTGTCAGCTTTTTACTTTATTATTAAACCCTTTTGTTGCCGTGTTTACGCCTTCCCGTCTCCTGCCTGCACCTGGGTCCTACTTTACAACCTCAATACGTAACACTCTGATTATCTGCTTTTTATTGGGTGTAAATATTATTAAATGTAGATGTGCATGTGTGCTTTTTATTGACTAATCTTTTACACTGATACAGTTGCAATCTAAAATCTGTATCAAACACCTGACCACTGACGACCCCAAAATTGATACTACTGTAGTAGTATATACTGTACTATGAACATTTTAGAGCGGAGTAGCTGAAGGAGTGTTTAGGCGGACTATTCCAACTGGCACACACCCGAATGTCACAGTCAGCACCTTATGTGTTTCTCAGGTGCCAAACTAATTTTTTTCCACTTTTATCATACTATAGATTGTCATTCCATCAAATAAAAATGATTATGTTTGCTGGGCGATATTACTGCTTTCCTCTCCTGAAGTGAAAGATTTGAAGGAAGAGGTTTAGAGCTCGAGAGCATAGCTGTTACTTTCATTCTGAGCTCTTATGTCATTGTTTCTGCCATTTTGTTGTTCCTAAATGTAAATGTAAATGTCCTGTATTTGTGTAGCGCTTTTCTAGTCATTCAGACTACTTAAAGTGCTTCCACACTAAAAGGTTTTGCATTTACCCATTCACACAATCCGATGTGTGGACCGGGGGGAGAAGGTGGGGGCTAACACTCACACAACCCAATACGCAGATCGGGGGGCAACATGGGGTTCAGTGTCTTGCCCAAGGACACTTCGACATGTGGCAGTGGAAGCCGGGATCGATCCTTCCTTCAAATTGGAGGACGACCGCTCTAACCACTGAGCCACAGCCCTCTGCTCAACTTGGATTCTGTAGCAGTGATAAGCTTTATTACTGGTACATGGTTCTGGTATTGGTTCTTGGTTTCCTGTTGTGTCCTTTTCTCCCTCTTGTGGTTCAATTAATGTACTTGATTTTTCCTTGAGTGGGTTTTCTTCACACTTTTTTCACCTAGTCTTCTAGTCCTGTTTTCCTTACGCCGGGCTCATACTGCCTACGGAACGGCTTCGGTGCGGTTTTTCCGCAAGCTACTACTCGCATCTGTTCCAGACAGCTCCGGTGCTGGGTGCGGAAATGGCACTCGCGAGAACAGAAGTTCACGTGGGTTATCGTTTTGTCGGGACTTCACACGAGAACAAGTCCATTATTTAGCAAATGTGTGAAAAGGTGTTGTGCTGCAGGCTTTTGGGACCCTGTGTCACTGGGTGTGATGTAATGTTTACATTTCCTATTAGCGTGTGTACTGTCCAAAAAGAAGAGTCAAGTTACAATTGTTTGTACACTTGTTTATTTTGAAAAAACACCGGATATTCAAGCCACACTTCCTGTATAGCTCATCAGATTTCATCAAACTTACGCGAATCCTCTCCAGCGTCCGGCAAAAATAGAACCTTGTGGATTCTTTCCGTTGTGCCGTACGGCCCCAGTAACCGGACCCGCACCGCGTGGAGCTACTGTGAGCCTTCAAAAGGGATTTTAATCTTACGGAATACCTGCGGGGGCCGCACCGGACCGGATCTGGATGCAGTGTGAGCCCGGGGTCAAACCCCTGTGTTTTATTAATTGGCCTGTTTCCCCTCTGTGTTACATTCTGAATCCCAGTGATAATATTCTCTTCAGTTGAATCTGTTTCCTTCTCTTCTAATGGTGCATTCACACCAGCCCAATTGTCAGCGTCAGGAGCAGCAAGATTACATGTAATCGTTGAGTCTGTCAGAGGGCCATCAGAGTCTCTGCGGCGCTTTGTGTGCATTGGCAGCATCAATTTTTCAAGCTTTCCTCATTTCAATCAGCAAACTTGAAAAGCAAGCAACCCAGAACTTCAACTGGCTGAACTTTTGACAGTGCAGTGTGAATGCACCATAAGGTTCTCCCCTCAGTTTGTCAATTGGTTCATTTTACCCAGCTGTCTCTCGTCTTCTTGTCAGCCTCCCTGTCATGTATTGGCCCTTCTCATGCCTCTTGTCTGTCTGTGTGGTTTTGTCTGCTTTTTACATCTGTGATTAGATTTGTTTTTTAGTGTTTTTTTTAGTTTGTGTCTTGTGCACTTGGGTTCTCAGCTACAGTGGGGCAAAAAAGTATTTAGTCAGCCACCAATTGTGTAAGTTCTCCCACTTAAAAAGATCAGAGAGGCCTGTAATTTTCATCATAGGTATACCTCAACTATGAGAGACAAAATGAGGAAAAAAAATCCAGAAAATCACATTGTCTGATTTTTAAAGAATTTATTTGCAAATTATGGTGGAAAATAAGTATTTGGTCACCTACAAACAAGTAAGATTTCTGGCTTTCACAGACCTGTAACTTCTTTAAGAGGCTCCTCGGTCCTCCACTCGTTACCTGTATTAATGGCACCTGTGTGAACTCGTTATCAGTATAAAAGACACCTGTCCACAACCTCAAACAGTCACGCTCCAAACTCCACTATGGCCAAGACCAAAGAGCTGTCAAAGGACACCAGAAACAAAATTGTAGACCTTCACCAGGCTGGGAAGACTGAATCTGCAATAGGTAAGCAGCTTGGTGTGAAGAAATCAACTGTGGGAGCAATTATTAGAAAATGGAAGACATACAAGACCACTGATAATCTCCCTCAATCTGGGGCTCCACGCAAGATCTCACCCCGTGGGGTCAAAATGATCACAAGAACGGTGAGCAAAAATCCCAGAACCACACGGAGGGACCTAGTGAATGACCTGCAGAGAGCTGGGACCAAAGTAACAAAGGCTACCATCAGTAACACACTACGCCGCCAGGGACTCAAATCCTGCAGTGCCAGACGTGTCCCCCTGCTGAAGCCAGGACACGTCCAGGCCCGTCTGCGGTTTGCTAGAGAGCATTTGGATGATCCAGAAGAGGATTGGGAGAACATCATATGGTCAGATGAAACCAAAACAGAACTTTTTGGTAGAAACTCAACTTGTCGTGTTTGGAGGGGAAAGAATGCTGAGTTGGATCCAAAGAACACCATACCTACTGTAAAGCATGGGGGTGGAAACATCATGCTTTGGGGCTGTTTTTCTGCAAGGGGACCAGGACGACTGATCCGTGTAAAGGAAAGAATGAATGGGGCCATGTATCGTAAGATTTTGAGTGAAAACCTCCTTCCATCAGCAAGGGCATTGAAAATGAGACGTGGCTGGGTCTTTCAGCATGACAATGATCCCAAACACACCGCCCGGGCAACGAAGGAGTGGCTTCGTAAGAAGCATTTCAAGGTCCTGGAGTGGCCTAGCCAGTCTCCAGATCTCAACCCCATAGAAAATCTCTGGAGGGAGTTGAAAGTCCGTGTTGCCCAGCGTCAGCCCCAAAACATCACTGCTCTAGAGGAGATCTGCATGGAGGAATGGGCCAAAATACCAGCAACAGTGTGTGAAAACCTTGTGAAGACTTACAGAAAACGTTTGACCTCTGTCATTGCCAACAAAGGCTATATAACAAAGTATTGAGATTAACTTTTGTTATTGACCAAATACTTATTTTCCACCATAATTTGCAAATAAATTCTTTAAAAATCAGACAATGTGATTTTCTGGATTTTTTTTCCTCATTTTGTCTCTCATAGTTGAGGTATACCTATGATGAAAATTACAGGCCTCTCTGATCTTTTTAAGTGGGAGAACTTACACAATTGGTGGCTGACTAAATACTTTTTTGCCCCACTGTACATACCCTATAAATTTTGATTGGCCATTTCTGTGAGTTTTATGTGTGATTTGAGTCACTTCGAAGTAGAATTCTATGATATTGTAAGTGCAGCCAAGCATAGTGAAAGAAAAAGTCATGACTGGATTCATTTCGCTGTCAATCAAAATAAATAAAAATCAGAGCTTTAAGTGGGAAATAGTCTAATATTTAAATAATTAAAAAAAATCCTAACTGGCTACACAGCTGTGAGATAAACATGAACAACAAAATCAACATAATATTCTTTAAGTGACTTTGCATCAGTTTTCGAAGGAATATGTTTACTAGCTGAGGTCATGAGAAAGTGGTACATTGTGCTCTACAAATATATTTCACCTTCCCTCTTTCAAGCATGTTTCCACACTTTTATGCTGTTCTTAAAACTTTCTTTGAATGTAAACCTACTCACTAGAGATACTTTGTAAAAGCTGCTAGCAGCTTTTCTTGTAAAGTCTAAGACATGACTTTGGCCTGGTTCTTACCTTGAGAGGATTGGGTGCATATATATTTCTTAATCAAGGCATCTGTAGGTTGAGTGTAAAGGCTGAGAGCATATTTGAGGGACTTCATATCAGGGCTCTTTTCCAAGAAAGTTTTCTTCAGACCATTTCCTCCAGCATGGAAATAATGCTGAAAGGAAATAAAAAAACAAGCTTGTTATCTATAAGTCTTAAAGAATAAGTTAAAACTTTCAAAGAATTCCAGAAAAAACACCTTTCAAGTCTATGCATAACAACAAATTACTGTTGGCTGATAAACAACTAAGAATTTTATGGACAGTAAGCATTAGCTATGGGAAGTCTGGCTTTTATCAGAGTACTGGCTCTTTCAGCTCGACTTGCTGAGAAGAGCTGGCTCTGTCTACAAGTTGCCTGTTCAGCTCGTCGTGAATTCCAGTCATCTGGTTGAGGAAGATTGTGTTCCTTGTTTTGTTCTTTTATTCAATTTATTAGCAACAATATAAAACAAAATGAATTACTAATCTAAATGTGTTATAAAGTGAAAACTCGCCCTTGGGACACCCCTTGGGAGCAGACACCCCACTGTTCAGGACAATGGACACATTTTGTCTGCCCAAGAGATAAAATCAGTGAAAATTCACCCTTCTAATGGACAGTGATCACAGGTCCCTCAGACTCAGGGAACACAAGCTTCCTCAACCAGATGACTTCACGACGAGTTGAACAGACAACTGGTAACCAAGGGGTGCAATGCCACGCAGACTACACTGGACTCTTTTTTTTAAGTGACAGTTTCAGCATCATGCCAGTTTCACCATTGCTTAAACAATGTAAATATTGGTCATGAGTATTTTCATAATAAACAAAAAAAAAAAGAAAGAAAACTGACAAGTATCCATTAAATTATATTCAAAGTTGAGACATATTCTGAAGGGTATTTGACCATGCGCTCATAAATGAGCCGATGTACCAAGGAAATGTCTGTGACAATGGTTTACGGACATTCCCAGATGACAGGACAATCCACCACAATGGACAAAATGTCTGGTCCTGTCAATATCCGCTATACACTCACCCAAAGGATTATTAGGAACACCTATTCAATTTCTCCGTAATGCAATTATCTAACCAACCACTCATAAAGCTCGAATCATTTCAAATTAGTTTCTTAAACATGACAATGTGTACTACTATAATACAATGGCCCTCACAGTCACCAGATCTCAACTCGATAGAGCATCTTTCGGATGTGATGGAACGAGAGCTTTGCGCCCTGGATGTACATCCCACAACTCTCCACCAACTGTGCGATGCCATGCTATCAATATAGGCCAACATTTCTAAAGAATGCTTTCAGCACCTCGAATCAATGCCATGTAGAATTAAGGCAATTCTGAAGGCGAAAGGGGGTCAAACACTGTATTATTATGGTGTTCCCAATAATCCTTTAGGTGAGTGTAGGTTTCACTGTATATGTTTATTATATAAATATGCTTTTATTTATTCACTCCACATGACATGTAAAAAATAAATTATAAAATGCAAAAACCACATATTTACTATTCGGCTTTTAACTATTTAAATTGAAACAGACTTTGGAAAAAAATCTCTTTTAGAGCTCAGTTGGTTTAGGTGGCTGTAATGGTATAGTGCATGATGCTAAGGATACCACAGCAGAAGCAGCAGCAGCAACAATTGCAGTTGACACAGTGGCACCTTCATACTCAACTGACTGTTTTGTCTTCTCATTTCACTGATGGGTGGATAGTTTTCAGGTGCCTGTGCAGAATGTTTGTGGAGGTGGCTCTATGTGATATGCTTTTCTTGCACACTCTACACTCTGCCTTTGTATTGTCAATAAAATTGAAATGGTTAACACACCTGCAACCAAGAATTGTCACATAATTTCAGTTTATTTTCATTAAAGCTGAATCATTTCTTTCTTCCCATTTTTGACAGTGCTACACTTTTTACTAAGATTTTTCTTCAGTGTAGGTGAAGCAACGTGCATTGCTCTCTGCCAGCTCATCTGTGCTGCTTCTCGTCCTTTCTGGAACTGGTTGCTGCTGTATGTGCCTTTCTTGCTCTTGCAAGGGAATAATGCAGGCAAACTCTACATTCAAAGAGCAACTTACCCCCAAAACAGCCTTTTTTGCTTATAAACTGTATTAACTGTAACTTTATTTATCAATGCAATCTTTGAATTTCTGGGCATTTTTATACATTATCATGTAAAGTGCTGCCCTCTTAGGGTTGAAATATGGCTACTGCATTTGAAATTTGTGATTGACTATAAGCGGTACATGTCTATATCATCTTCCATGTCTACTTCACCGGCAACATCTCTAAGACATGCCCCCTGGGGTATAAAACCATCTCTCAGAGGAACACACTCGCCCCCACCCTCCAGTTGTCTCCAGCTTCTCACCAAAGAGCTGGACACAGGGTGCGATTTGGTGGGGGGGATTTACTGCCTCTCTGGTCCTTCATTTTTTATCCATGGAGAATAACTTATTTAAAATTTTCTTTCCCGCCTGACCATACTTGCCAACACTCGATTTTCCAGGGAGAACCCCGAATTTCAATGCTCTCCTGCAAATATCCCGGGACCACCATTCTCCCGAATTTTCTCGACTTCCACCTGGATAACAATATTGCTAAACTATCCATCACCGGGCACCGTTTCCGGCTGGACAATCATAGCGGTTACACCCCGAAGTCACCCCCATCTGTTACACAGGTACAGCAATTATTTATGGGATGGCCGTGGCTCAGGCGGTAGAGCGGGAGCTCTGTGAAGCTGACCCCTCCGCCCACTTGAAAAGTGCAGGCAAATAGTTTAGTGCTTCGCTTGTGCTGGTAAAATTGACGTTTGTGCTGCTACAGTTTCTGAAATATTAAACTTTATTTTATAGGTCATTCAGAGTTCACCGTCCCCCCCCTTCAAAACAGACCATAGTAGTCTACTTTTTAGTGCTTCGTTTGTGCTGATTTGTGCAGGTAAAATTATTGTTTGTGCTGCTGCCCCCCACACAAACACATCCCTTGCTATGGCCCTTTTAGATCTTTTAAAAGTGAAAAAAATATCACTTATCATTTTCACAAATCGCACACTGGCTAGACATAGGGATTTAGAGCAACTGGCTGAAATCTACAACAAAGGGAATAACTATAGAGCTGGGCGATATAAGAATTTTTCATATCACAATATGATTCATTTCAGGCGATAACGATATATATCCCGATATAAGCCAAATAATTATATTTGTAAGATTTAAATGTGCCATTGCTCACAAGTAAAATGTGAAATAATCAGCAGCTTGTTTTGATTTTAGGGCAGATGTACTTAAGGAACATGAGATTCAGTTTCAGATAAATAAAGGCAAATATTGCAAACTACACAAAAGGTAGCCGCTACATTGCTATGTCTCTTAGCTTTTTTGTCATATGGTAAGACGCTGAAGAAAGCCGACTCAACTGACTGTTGCTGCTTCGCAGGGATTCCCCTGGTTGTTTTTGATGACGAATTGGTGGTTTCAGTCAAAGATTGAGCATGCTCTAGTGGGTGGCACTGCTTCAGGTGATAGACTTCAAATAGCCGAAATACCTCCACACTATGGAACTTCTCTAGCCCTCCCTTTCAACAGTCTCTCCGGCATTGGAACAGTCATCTGTGTTCTCTTCTGTAACCTGGTAACCTCGGTTGATTTTTCGCTAGTCGGCACACTCATTTTTCCATTACCCGGGTTGCACAGGCGCTGGCTGCTTCCCAAACAAATACACGTGTGGCTTGGCGCTTGTGCTGTACATAACAAGTCACGTGACGTGACGCTGCGGTTGTGATTGAATCGTCTCTGCGCTACTTAATGTGGATTGGCAGTTCTTATGTTTTTTAAGAGAGGAAGAGAATTTTTCTATCGAGAAAAAGTTATTTCGCGATACATATCGTTATCATGCTATCGCCTAGCTCTAACTAATAAGTAATATCAGTAAAAGAATAATGAAATCAGGGCAAAGACTTTTATTGCAGTGGTTGTGATTGTGTGGATATGAATTATGCACGTTACATTGTCATCATGCGCCAGTATTTTTATTCAGGCATTTACTCAGGCTCCTCTCTGCAACACAGCAGTCACAAATGTAGCTTTAGCACTCTGGCTAACAACAATCAATCAAAAAACTACTCTGAAAACTACAATAAAGGGATTAACTAATTTCAGTAAAAGAATAATGAATTCAGGGCAAAGACTTCATTTTTACCGCAGTGGTTTTGATTGTGTGGATATGATTTGCACATTCTATTTTGTCATCATGCTTGGGTTAGGAACCTCTCTGCAACACGGTAGAGTTACACTGGAGCTAATCTAAACATAGCTTTAGCACTCTGGCTAAAAACAACGTACCACTAAGAGAAGAGCATTATTCTATGCTGTTAAGCCGCTACAGGGCGAACTATCAGCTCAAAACGATACGGATCAGAGCCATTTGGCTCCATAGAAGCAGCTTCCTCCATTTTTATGTCCCTCTCTGTCACTCTGGCTGTATGTGTAGCGTGACATGTCAATCACAGCCCAGCCCGCCACCCCCCCGCATCTACGCTGGTGTATAGACATGCCTTTTGTCAAACACATTTTTCAAAATTCAGCTAATGCAAGGATGTCTCCTGAAGGGGTGGGTTAGTTGCTCTTTAAATATTGCTGTTTGCGCCTGTTATCAATTGCGCAAGAAATCTTAGTACATCACTTGCAAATTAGAAACATGCCCTTGGTGCATAATTTTTGAAACGCATGCAATTTTGTGCTCTTTACTTGGAATATTGATAGATCAGGCGCTAAAAGTTTTTATTTTTTTAGTTTGATTGTTCAGCAAAGGTTTTAACAATTCTTATACTGACAAACAGGAGTTTGACTGGTTTAAAAATGTCATTTTAAGGTAACTTCCAGCAATTAGTTTCCTTTGCAGTTAATGATGCAGTTTTTCACCTCTAGAATCTTAGCAAAAACTTTCCTCATGGCTCTGTGGAACTGAAACTTGGTTTTAAAGGTGGAAGTTAACTTGCTCTGTTTTAGTTAGTTTCTTTCTTGTTATCTTAATACTGCAGGGATTCATAAAACCCTTTATAGATAACAATTACTTATAACTTATTCCTTTGCATGTTTGTCACACAAAATGTTTCTGATCATTAAACACATTTAACCATTAGTCAAAGATAACACAAGTAAACACAAAATGCAGTTTTTAAATGATTATGGAATTAAATTTCAGTCAAAAATCATGAGCGAGATTTTCTGCAGCGTGCACGCATACAGTGGGGCAAAAAAGTATTTAGTCAGCCACCAATTGCGTAAGTTCTCCCACTTAAAAAGATCAGAGAGGCCTGTAATTTTCATCATAGGTATACCTCAACTATGAGAGACAAAATGAGGAAAAAAAATCCAGAAAATCACATTGTCTGATTTTTAAAGAATTTATTTGCAAATTATGGTGGAAAATAAGTATTTGGTCAATAACAAAAGTTAATCTCAATACTTTGTTATATAGCCTTTTTTGGCAATGACAGAGGTCAAACGTTTTCTGTAAGTCTTCACAAGGTTTTCACACACTGTTGCTGGTATTTTGGCCCATTCCTCCATGCAGATCTCCTCTAGAGCAGTGATGTTTTGGGGCTGACGCTGGGCAACACGGACTTTCAACTCCCTCCAGAGATTTTCTATGGGGTTGAGATCTGGAGACTGGCTAGGCCACTCCAGGACCTTGAAATGCTTCTTACGAAGCCACTCCTTCGTTGCCCGGGCGGTGTGTTTGGGATCATTGTCATGCTGAAAGACCCAGCCACGTCTCATTTTCAATGCCCTTGCTGATGGAAGGAGGTTTTCACTCAAAATCTTACGATACATGGCCCCATTCATTCTTTCCTTTACACGGATCAGTCGTCCTGGTCCCCTTGCAGAAAAACAGCCCCGAAGCATGATGTTTCCACCCCCATGCTTTACAGTAGGTATGGTGTTCTTTGGATCCAACTCAGCATTCTTTCCCCTCCAAACACGACAAGTTGAGTTTCTACCAAAAAGTTCTATTTTGGTTTCATCTGACCATATGATGTTCTCCCAATCCTCTTCTGGATCATCCAAATGCTCTCTAGCAAACCGCAGACGGGCCTGGACGTGTCCTGGCTTCAGCAGGGGGACACGTCTGGCACTGCAGGATTTGAGTCCCTGGCGGCGTAGTGTGTTACTGATGGTAGCCTTTGTTACTTTGGTCCCAGCTCTCTGCAGGTCATTCACTAGGTCCCTCCGTGTGGTTCTGGGATTTTTGCTCACCGTTCTTGTGATCATTTTGACCCCACGGGGTGAGATCTTGCGTGGAGCCCCAGATTGAGGGAGATTATCAGTGGTCTTGTATGTCTTCCATTTTCTAATAATTGCTCCCACAGTTGATTTCTTCACACCAAGCTGCTTACCTATTGCAGATTCAGTCTTCCCAGCCTGGTGAAGGTCTACAATTTTGTTTCTGGTGTCCTTTGACAGCTCTTTGGTCTTGGCCATAGTGGAGTTTGGAGCGTGATTGTTTGAGGTTGTGGACAGGTGTCTTTTATACTGATAACGAGTTCACACAGGTGCCATTAATACAGGTAACGAGTGGAGGACCGAGGAGCCTCTTAAAGAAGTTACAGGTCTGTGAAAGCCAGAAATCTTACTTGTTTGTAGGTGACCAAATACTTATTTTCCACCATAATTTGCAAATAAATTCTTTAAAAATCAGACAATGTGATTTTCTGGATTTTTTTCCTCATTTTGTCTCTCATAGTTGAGGTATACCTATGATGAAAATTACAGGCCTCTCTGATCTTTTTAAGTGGGAGAACTTACACAATTGGTGGCTGACTAAATACTTTTTTGCCCCACTGTATTTAACCGTGCGTGCGCGCAATCCACAGCATGCGCGTGAATTCACCCCACACGCCCGCGTATGATTCATTACACGAGTATTCATGAACCATGCGTGTTGATCTCCATACAGGCGCCTGTACATGAAGCTCTCATATGAGCGTGAAGGCAAACCAGGAGAGGCTGTGCGCTCGAAAGGGAAAGTTTGCCCCCGTAAGTAAAAGTAATTATGACTGTTTGGAGGAGGAGACTAAGGCCCGCTGTGATCCTCATGTGATTGGTCATTTTATATCAGTCACCCCCACCGGAAGAACCAGCGGCAGCTTCCTGCTAGTGGGGGAAGAAGAACAAGCCATAGAACCAGCTGCCGTTGTCATTTTTTTTAATCGAAATTTCTGTACAATACAAAGCAACAACAAAACATTATTGTAAAATCGGAGTTGCATTTACAGATGTTAAAAGAACATAACAGAGCTGTATCGTTACGTGATAGCTTTATTGTTCGAACAGGAGGGGAGAACATCCAGCTTCCATGCCCAGGAGAAAGCAGCCCAAACGGGGTAAAAATCCCGCTAGGGCGGTCCCTGGAGCTCCAGAGAAGGAGGTGGGAATATCCAGCCTCCATGCCCAGGAGCAAGCAGCTCAAACAGGGCAAAAACACCGCCAGGGTGGCTTTTGGAACAATAACGTTTTCACGTAATAACGTGATATTATACGTGAAAAATATATTGTTTGAACAATAAAGCTATCACGTAATAACGATACAGCTCCTTTATGTTCTCTTAACTGCTGTAAATGCAACTCCGATTTTACAATAATGCTTTGTTGTTGCTTTGTATTGTACAGAAAGTTTGATAAAAAATGACGACGGCAGCTGGTGAGAAAAAAAATCAAACCCTACGTGGCCATTTTTTTTCCTTTCAATAATAAAAGCCATCATTTAAAAACTGCATTTTGTGTTTACTTGTGTTATCTTTGACTAATGGTGATGATCAGAAACATTTTGTGTGATAAATATGCAAAAGAATAAGAAATCAGGAAGGGGCCAAATAGTTTTTCACACCACTGTACATGTTCGTTTACATCATTTGCATGCGCTTTTGCCCTTTCTGCACTGCTTTTTGAAGGTTAAGTTTATGGTATCTAACCAGTGGTGAAAGTAACAGAAACATACCTTGATAGTGGGAAGCACAAGGTCCATGGCAGCACACTGGCGAGGTGTCAGACTTCTGGCTTCCTCTCGGATCACATGCTCCTGGAGAAAATTGAGGAGTCAATCACTGAAGTTGACAAAACAGTCAACCTTTTGAATTTCAAGATATGTTACCAGTTCAAAAATAAGATAAAATATCTACTCTGTTTATCATTCTGGCCATTTACTGTTAAGAAGTAAAATAAACAGGTCAATGTCAATGTCAAGTTTGTTTCTAAAGCACATTTAAATACAATACAAAGATTGCTCAAAGTGCTGTACATTTACAAACAGCAATCAAATAGAAACAGCAACAACACAACAAAATATAATCAATGTTACAACATATAAATCAAGGTTAAGATCAATTAAAAGCAGAAGTGAAAAAATGTGTCTTTAAAAGAGATTTAAAACTACAAACAGAATTTGTGGTCTGGATCTGCAATGGTAAGCTATTCCACAATGTCGGGGCGGCTACAGACAAAGCTCTATCCCCCCCTAGACTTTAGCCTTGACGGTGGAACTCTCAGGAGATTTTTAAATGAGGATCTCAAGGCCCTTGAGGGAGCATGAACAATAAGGAGCTCAGCCAGATAGGAAGGAGCCAAACCAGGCTTTAAAACATAATAATAAAATTTTAAATTTAATCCTGTATTCTAAAGGCAGCCAATGGAGGGCCGACAGTAATGTGCTCTCTGTGTTTCGTCCCTGTCAACAGACAAGCAGCTGCATTCTGTGCAACCTGTAGGCAATGGATGGAAGATTTGTCAAGACTGTAATAGAGAGAGTTGCAGTAATCTAATCTAGACATGACGAGCAAGTGAAGGACTTTCCTGAACTCTTTCTTTGGCAAGTAGGGTTTAACCTTGCTAAGCAATTTCAAATGGAACTCCCAAACGCACTCCTCACATCATGCAGCAAGCTGGGGTCTCCAAAAACAACTAACTCTGTCTTATTTTTGTTTAAGTTAAGAAAGTTATTTTGCAGCCATATTTTAATTTCACTGAGGCACAATAGAAGTTTATCAAAGGCTGTTTTTTGTAGCTCAAAGCTATGTAAATCTGTATGTCATCTGCAAAAAAAATGGTAAGAGATGGAGTGTTTTTGGAAAATTTCACCAAGGGGGAGCATGTATAATGAAAACAAAAGTGGTCCCAAAATGGAACCAAGCGGAACACCACACTAGAGGGGAATGGAGGAAGTAGCTCAAACTGGTCAAAAACAGCCGAGCATAAATTTAGTTCGGACATTTCTGAAAGAGAGATTGAGGAAAATGACCTAAGTGCTATAATCTCATCTATAAAAAAAATTCCAAAGTTTTTTACAGAATGGTTTTGACAGTACAAAACCAAAAGACTTACAAGAATTAATCTGGTGATTCATTACCCTAAATAAAACTTGATGCCTTTAAAAGTGTTTTGCAATAAGAGTTAAAAAAAATTTTGTCTTTGCATACTTCAAAGCCTGTTGATATTCAGAGAGGGAATCCCTAAGTATACCCCAGGAGACATAGAGCCTGTCCTTCTTCCATTTTCTCTCAAGTCCTGTCACTTGCACTACTGAGAGATAAACTTCAACCTCAGTGTTTCACATCAGCACCCTAAAAATACATATTTTAATCCTGAAAAATATTTTTGTCAATTCTAATTGGAGCTGTCGATTGATTGCAGCAAATAACTCGTGGCAACACTTTATTTCCCAGGTGCCAGTGCTCCATGGTGCAAGACCAATCCAATAAATGTTTTTTTGAATGGAAAAGAAACTGAAACAACTGATGCAAACATTTTTGCAATTAGTGCTCCCTGTTTGAAGTGCTTCAGAAATCTATGCAATCTGTAAACACTGGCATGATCTCAGTGTTGGATACTGAGATTAATGTTTTTGAAACATGCTCGGGTCCTAATAAAACATTTAGAAACTTAACTTTTGTTAATGAAACATGGTGTAGATTTGTGTTGTTTGAAACTTATACGCCAAATAAAAAAATTTTTATGAGCTTCAGGCAGGTCTCAGTTGGAAACCAGAAATGATAGAACACAGGAATGTAGCTCTTTTTTAAAATTTTACATGGACATTGAAAAGCATTTGTGAGCTTGTGTTTTCATTGATAAAATGGTAAAACACTGTATAAGCTGGTGGTTTCCCTAAATCAGACCAAGAGAGGGATAAAATCACTCATGCAGAAATAAAAGACTTTATCAGTGTCAGATTATTCAGACAGAAAAGGATTTGGGGGTGTAAAATGAGAGCTCCGTAAAGTCAGGCGATTAAAACCCCTTGAATTCAGCAAATACATTCAAAGACTCAGAATACGAATGGAGGTGCTAAAACAAGAAGCCAAACGATGACTGGAACAGTGGAACAAGAAGGACACAAAGGAGGTGAAGTGAATACACTTGATGCTAGCATAAACGCACATGGCAATATCTCAACTTCTCAACCAAGTTTGAAAGATAAAAGCAATCAAATAAGCAACCTTCAAACTCAGCTAAACATTGATCTAACAATGTTTAAAGATGTAAAGAGAGAAATGAAAAAGGAGCTGTAAGAATTCAGACAACAGATTAACCAAGTTAGCTTCTATGACGCCAACCCTAGAAAACATGACAATAAACTCAAGGAGGTGGCGGCATGTATTGAAGAATTGGAAAGTTGGTCGGTGGCAGCAAATGAAGTACTCCAAAAGACACTCAAAGAACAAAGGCCATTGCTGGGAAAAGTTGGCGACTTGGAATCAAGGGGGAGGTGAAATAACCTTTGAATATATAGGGTACACGAGGAAATGGAAGGTTCTTCTGGGTTTAAATTTGTGGAGAAACTGTTGGTGAGTGACAAACCTGTGGAAGAAGGGACTGATGCCCAAATAAAACACATACACTGCTAAGGCTGAACGATAAATTGCATATGGAATAATATTTCAATATGACAAAATGAGATTTTCTAATTGCAAAGGCTACAATTTGACTGGTTGCAGGACTTTCGAAAGTCATATGACTTGTGAGCAGCTCAAAAAAGGCAGGGAGAAAAGTAAAAGCTACACTTTAATCTGTTATAAAATGGCCTCAGGCTTGAGAGAATCCAACGCTGCACAAAGTTTGGTACCAAAGAGGAATAGTACATCAGTAGTGTGGAATTACTTTGGTTATAAAAAAGATGCTGCACAACGTCAGGTATTGTGCAGGACCTGCTACTGTTGCAACCTCACAAGAGAAAACCACAAATCTTTATCAACCCTTAACTCGTTCTGTGCCAACCATTTTCAGATTTTTATCCCGCCCTCAGTGCCAGAGAGATTTGAGCATTTTTACTGATTTTTGAAGGCCCACAGAATATTTTGTCATATGACTATGTGAATACTATGTGAAGGGATATGAAACATATGTCTGAAAATATAAAGAAGAGAACACCATGAGACACATGATAATGAAAGTAAGTAATGTTTTCTTTTTGTTCTTAAATTCGGTTCTTGTTTAAAACAAGCGGCACTGATCCTGCCTGGATGGTTACAGGAGTGAGGAGGGATATAAAACACATGTCCGAAAATATAAAGAAGAGAACACCATGAGACACATGATAATGAAAGTAAGTAATATTTTCTTTTTGTTTTGGTAGAATAAAACTGAACAGAAGGGGAACTTGCTAAACCCAGTGATAAAGAAGTCTGTAAAGACAAAAAATTGTTAGGAAGTTTAAAATTATAACGAGTAGATGGCTGTAAGTTTATTATAACGAAAAACTGTTTTCCAGGTGTGTGACACCATCCTGCTGCACATTGAGGAGTGTTTTGTCTTTACTCAGCATCTCGTCAGTGTGACCTGCTGCATGGAGAACTGTTTCTACAGCATAGTGGGAGGTTTCCTGAGACACACTGGACACAACTGTGGATATTTATCCAGTGCTGGACAATTAAAATGATCAAACATATTTAACTCATTCAGTGCCATTGACTTCTATAGATGTTAAACTGAATTCGAACGCTCAGTGCCATTGATGTCTTGCCGTCTCTACAGCTTCTATTGGTTCAAATCCCGCAAAGCATTCTGGGACAGCAGCTGCTCACTGAATTTGAACTCATTACAGGCTGTATTTAGTCATATGATCCAGGAGGGGGCAGTGGTGCACTTCTCTGGCTGAGATCACCCTTATTATTTATCGTGTTATAAGCCATGTGCAGAGGGGGCACTCAGGACGAGACAGACGGTGAATACGGAAGGTACATTCAGAGCCTGTGAAATGCTGGGTGTGAAGCAATCTCGTTGTTCAGAGTTATTACAAACTAGTACAGAATTTATGAAATTGAGAAGGTGGTGAAAAAGCCCCCTGAAAAAATCTGAAAAGCCCTGAGGAAATAACTGCAAATTAATTTGCAATTGCAATATTGGAAAAAAAATCACAATGATATTATTTTCCAAAATCGTTCAGCCATACACACTGCTCACATGGCCCAAAACTGACCCTAGATGCACCCCTCAGATCAACACTTGTCAAGTTCCTTCAGTACAGAGTCAAAGAAGCTGTTCTCAGAAACACCTGGAAAAAGCTGAAAAGATTCAGCTAGGGGATAAAACTCTTTTTTGACCACGACTATACACCAGACATGATCAACACAAAACTTAAGCTTAAGCTTGTTTTGAAAGATGCCATATACTCAAATGCATATCCATTGGGAGAGCAGCCAACAAACCTAAACAGCCCTGAGGAAGCACATTGGCAAATAGCATTTGGTCACTGTTAACTATGTAAACACTAAGTATTGTCATCCATTTTTATGATTCAAATAGCCTGACGTGAAAGAGCTAAAACAACTAAAGTAAAATTAGTGGAAAAGGTCTTGTTGATTCTGGGAGGGGGTCCTCTCCTTATATTGGCAATAATGGGGGTATTGCGAATACCCTACCTTGGCAGCCTATTCAGTTTGCTTGTTTTGTTGTTTTAAGTTCAGTTTTGTTTTTGTTTTTATTTTCAATGTTCCTGTTCGAAGTTGATGGTTATAAGACAAACAGCCATATTGAACCACCTTACTTATATGATGCACAGTCAAAAGCTTAAAATAATGTAATTGAATGTTAATGGACTAGGTAACCCAGTGAAGCAGGCAAGGATGATGAATAAGATAAGAAAAGATGATATGCACATCATCTTGCTATGGGTTAGGAATGGGATGGCACTTCAGTTCATAGTATGAGTAAAGGCAGGTGAGCGAATACTTTTGGTAATATAGTGTATATCGAAAAATCAACCAATTAATAATAAAACATTTTCTATCTAAGGAACCAGCCAATTGGGCTGAATTGTTATTTCAGCACAATCCCCCATCCTGAGCAAGCAAAATTGGCAACAGTGGAAAGGAACGACTCCCTTTTAACAGGAAGAAACCTCTAGTAGAACCCGGCTCAGGATGGGCAGCCTTCTGCCTTAGCCGACTGGGGTCTGAGCTGACAGGAAAGAGACACAGACAAACACCGATAGATTTTGGCCAGTCGTCATGTCTATAGAAAGATAAACAGAGAAACAGTTAATGGCAGCAGTAACAATCAAAGCAATAACAATTTGATGGCTCTAGTGGGAATATTTCATTGTTTGTTTATGTGAGATACATCCTCCTTAGAGGCAGCCAGAGTAAAGAAAGACAGCAGAGTGAAAAAATGTGGTCAGTATGTCCTCCGGCAGTCTAAACCTATAGCAGCATAACCAAAGGGAAAGCTCAGGAGAACCCAAGCTAACCCTGACTATAGGATTGTGTAAAAAGGAAAGTTTTAAGTCTATTCTTAAAACTACACAAGGTGTCTGCCTCACGGATAAAAAGTGGAAGCTGGTTCCACAGGAGAGGAGCCTGATAACTAAAAGCTCTTCCTCCCATTCTACTTTTAGAAATTCTAGGAACTACAAGCAGACCTGCAGTCTGAGAGCGAAGTGCTCTGTTAGGAGCATATGGAACAATAAGATCTTTAATATAAGCTGGAGCTTGGTCGTTCAAGGCCTTATACGTCAAAAGTTAAACCTTAAACTTTATTCTAGATTTTACAGGGAGCCAATGAAGTGATGCTAAAACAGGAGAAATATGATCTCTCCATCTAACTCTCATCAGAACTCTGGCAGCAGTATTTTGGATCAGCTGGAGGCCTTTAACAGCACTATTAGAACACCCTGATAATAATGAATTACAGTAATCAAGTCTAGAAGTAATAAATCCGTGAACTAAAGTTTCTGCATCTCTTTGATTCAAAATGCTCCTAATTTTAGCAACATTACCCAGGTGGAAGTAGGCCGTCCTGGTAACATGCTTTATATGAGAACTAAAGGACATGTCCTGGTCAAAGATAACACCCAGGTTCTTTACCGTCTTGTTGGAGGCCAAATTAATGCCATCCAACGTTGATGACTGACTACACAACTTGTTCCTAAGATTCTCAGGCCCAAAAGTCACAACCTCTGTCTTGTCTGAATTTAAAAGCAAAAAATTAAGCGTCATCCAACGTTTTACATCATTAAGACAAGCTTGTAATCTCTGCAGCTGGTTGGTCTCATCAGGCTTCATTGATAAATATAACTGAGTGTCATCAGCATAAAAATGGAATTTTATACCATGTTG
>SSNP01000066.1:1955327-1974124 GCA_006937955.1 Pachypanchax playfairii
GATATACAACAACAAGTAAAATAGGTTCCTCTGATTTCCAATTTAGGTGAGAAATACTGAGGGTCATAAATTCAAAAGAATTATAACTAATAACTGGTCTAGCGCTAATCAATAGACCTGACTGGAAAATAGCTGCTACTCCTCCTCGACCTGTTGCTCGAGGAACATGAAGACTAGGTAGTTAGAAGGAGTTGATTCATTAATACTAACATGATCCTCCTGCTGCAGCCAGGTTTCCGTAAGACAAAAAAAAATCAATATGATGATCAATTATCAGATCATTAACTAACAGAGATTTAGATGAAAGAGATCTAACATTCAGTAAACCACATCTAATGGTTTTATTTACAGGTTTTATATAAGTAACTGTGTTTATTTTAATCAGATTTTTATTATTTATTTTTCTAGAACAAAATATTTGTTTATTTAATTTGAACCGTGGTTGAGCAGACACCGTATTTATAGGAAAGTGGGAGGGTAACGACAGAGAAGCTTCAGAGAGGCGTGTAAGACAACAACTCTGCTTCCTGGACTGGACCCTGGATTGTCACGGTTTTGGAAAAGTAATAAATTCAGCCATATTTCTAGAAAGGAGAGCTGCACCATCCAAAGTAGGATGGATGCCGTCTCTCTGAATCAGTCCAGGTTTTCCCCAAAACGTCTGCCAATTATCGATAAAGCCCACGTTGTTATCGGGACACCACCTAGACAACCAGCGACGAAATGAAGACATACGACTAAACATGTCCTCGTTTCTCAGATTAGGGAGGGGACCAGAGAAGATTACGGAGTCCGACATTGTTTTTGCAAAGTTACACACCGAAGCAACATTAATCTTAGTAACCTCCGATTGGCGTAACCGGGTGTCGTTTCTGCCGACTTGAATAACAATCTTACTGTATTTACGCTTATCCTTAGCCAGCAGTTTCAGGTAGCCTTCTATGTCGCCTGCTCTGGCCCCCGGAAGGCATTTGACTATGGTCGCTGGTGTCTCTAATGCCACGTTTCAGACTACGGAGCTGCCAATAACCAGAGTCTGTTTCGCAGCGGGTGTGTCGCTGAGTGGGGAAAAACGGTTTGAAATGTGGACGGGGCAATGGTGAACCGGGGGCTGCTTAGGACTATGCTTCCTTCTGACTATCACCCAGCTGGCCTGGGCTCCCGGCTGCTCGGGATTTGCCGGAGGACGGCTAAGGGGAGCTAGCTCAGTGGCTCCGTGCTCGCTAAAGGAACCTGACTAACTGCTGGAGTCTCAAAAGCACAGAGCCGCGATTCCAAAACAGACAGCCTCGCCTCCAAAGCTACAAATAAACTACATTTGTTACACGTACCATTATCAGTAAAGGAGGCAGAGGAATAACTAAACATCTGACACACAGAACAGGTCAAGGCAGGAGCTGGGCTAGCTAACGAACAGTATTATAAAAATAAAAGCTAAGAGAAGTTAAAACCAAAGATTCCCTTAAGACAGGAGTGCAGAACAGCTAAGAGAGTAGTGCTTATGAACTACTAAGGCAAAAAATGACAGTAAATCAGTGGAAATCCGAAAAAATGCCAATAGAACAGACAAAACAGCAGCCAAACAGTGCAACTGAGACAAACAGGAAGTGACACAATACGTCTTACTGCGAGATCGCCTTTCCTTCACTGAATAAGTCAAACTTTAATTAACTTTTTCATACCCCAGAGCTTTGGGGTATGAAAAAGTTACTAATTTTGGTTACAACATATTTTACAGTTCATGCCAACAAAGTCATAGGAGGGAAGTTGCAATATTCATAACCCAAAAATTAAAGTTTGACTTATTCAGTGAAGGAAAGGATAAAGAGGGTCGATATACTGTATTTTAGGAAAGGGCAAAATCAAAAATTATCTTATGACATTGGTCAACGTCTATGCACCACCTGAAAGTGAATTAACATATTATGAAAAATTCTTTGATATGCTCACAGTAGAAATGGAAGGGATCTATGTGGATGGGACTGGAATTCAGTTCTAAATCTGAAATTAGGTACCACAAGTAAAACTAGAAGTGAAAGAAATCTTACAAAATTACTTACCACTATGTTGGAGGAAATTGGCAAGGTGTATGTATGGAGGAAGTTTCACCCAACTGTGAGGGACTACACACATTATTCAGTGCCTCACTTGGTTCATTCAAAAATAGACTATTTCATAATGAGACAGGACGATTTCTATTGGGTCACTGAATGTAAGATCGGAGCCACAGATGTTTCAGACCACAGTGCAATCTATTTAACTCTTAACTTGGAGAATAAACCCCAAAATCATTGGTCATTAAATGTTGGACTTCTTAACAACCAATCAGTAGTTGACTCTGTCAAAAAGGACATCTAAACATTTATAGAAGATAACAATAATGGGGAAGTGGACCCATCAAATTTATGGGGTTAAAAGCTGTCTTACAAAGAAAACTAATAGCCAAGGCAAGAGACATTATGAAAAACAAGGACTGAAGCTTATAAAACATTCATTAAAGATTTAAGGAATTAAGAGAAAAAAATAATTTGGAAAAAGGATCAGGACAATAAAAAAGAAATTCAAAAATTAAAAATTCAACTTGAAAAACATTTAGATGATGTATAGAACAAAGCTAGATATGCAAAACAAGCATAATATGAACTAGGCCAAAAATCTACAAAGTTGTTTGCTAGAAAATTACGTAAACAACAAACGGATTCAAAATTACAGACCCTATCTCACAAAAGCTCCAAACTGAGCCAAAAGTAATAACACTTTATCAGTAATAGAGCAAATTATATTCACCAGAGGGCACTCCTAACAAACAGTCGATCAGAACATTCCTAGACCTTCCGTGTGTACAATAGTTAGATATTTTTATTTAAGAGTCATGCACAAACAAGTGCCCAGCCTAACAGGCTTATATGACACTATTAAGAGAAAAAAGTGGCCATACAAACAAAATTTTACACAACAGAATAGAGTGCTTTTTGCCTACGCACCCACGCTCTCTCTATAAATTTTGCCAACTTAAAAATTTCCTTGTCAAAAAGCCAACATAACATATCATCATCTGATAACAAAACAAATCAGGATTTTTATGCTGGATCTTTTGAAACATAGACATTCTCAAACAATGATATAGTGGACAGTAGAATAAAAAATGAAATTCATTTTCGAGAACATCTAAATCACATAAAAAACACAAATGTTGCTCTTCCAGTAGCTCTTTATATTTCCCCACCTCAACAGCAAGAAGTAGAACCCCCTACTCTCAATTTTGCACAGAGAGATTGTTGCCTTCTACTTAAATTAAATTTGACATGAGGCTCTGTCATTAACTCATCTTTAAACTGAACATACACTCACCGGCCACTTTATTAGGTACACCTGTCCAACTGCTCGTTAACACTTAATTTCTAATCAGCCAATCACATGGCGGCAACTCAGTGCATTTAGGCATGTACACATGGTGGCCGGTGAGCCACTTTATTAGGTACACCATGCTAGTAACGGGTTGGACCCCCTTTTGCCTTCAGAACTGCCTCAATTCTTCATGGCATAGATTCAACAAGGTGCTGGAAGCATTCCTCAGAGAGTTTGGTCCATATTGACATGATGGCATCACACAGTTGGCGCAGATTTGTCGGCTGCACATCCATGATGCGAATCTCCCGTTCCACCACATCCCAAAGTTGCTCTATTGGATTGAGATCTGGTGACTGTGGAGGCCATTTGAGTACAGTGAACTCATTGTCATGTTCAAGAAACCAGTCCGAGATGATTCCAGCAAAGGGATGGACATGATCAGCAACAATACTCAGGTAGGCTGTGGCGTTGTAACGATGCTCAATTGGTACCAAGGGGCCCAAAGAGTAGCAAGAAAATATTCCCCACACCATTACACCACCACCACCAGCCTGAACCGTTGATACAAGGCAGGATGGATCCATGCTTTCATGTTGTTGACGCCAAATTCTGACCCTACCATCCGAATGTCGCAGCAGAAATCGAGACTCATCAGACCAGGCAACGTTTTTCCAATTTTCTATTGTCCAATTTCGATGAGCTTGTGCAAATTGTAGCCTCAGTTTCCTGTTCTTAGCTGAAAGGAGTGGCACCCGGCGTGGTCTTCTGCAGCTGTAGCCCATCTGCCTCAAAGTTCGACGTACTGTGCGTTCAGAGATGCTCTTCTGCCTACCTTGGTTGTAACGAGTGGTTATTTGAGTCACTGTTGCCTTTCTATCAGCTCGAACCAGTCTGGCCATTCTCCTCTGACCTCTGGCATCAACAAGGCATTTCCGCCCACAGAACTGCCGCTCACTGGATATTTTTTCTTTTTCGGACCATTCTCTGTAAACCCTAGAGATGGTTGTGCGTGAAAATCCCAGTAGATCAGCAGTTTCTGAAATACTCAGACCAGCCATTCTGGCAACAACAACCATGCCACGTTCAAAGTCACTCAAATCACCTTTCTTCCCCATACTGATGCTCGGTTTGAACTGCAGGAGATTGTCTTGACCATGTGTACATGCTTAAATGCACTGAGTTGCCGCCATGTGATTGGCTGATTAGAAATTAAGTGTTAACGAGCAGTTGGACAGGTGTACCTAATAAAGTGGCCGGTGAGTGTATGTGGAGAAGCCCAAGTCTGGACACAACTTAATGTTGGGTCTCAGGATGTGTATTTCCTTCTTTATTCTCCTATGGGGTTTTTTTTTCTTTCTCCTCTGGGTTTAGGTATGGGATTATTTTGGGGTTGTTTTTCCTGCTTCTCTCCTCTATGTCCTCCTTTGTCTCTCTTGTTCAGCTCTTTTGTCGTGTCTCATTTTCCACCTCAGTTTCCTGTTCTGCTTTTATTTTGATATTGTCTGTGCTTCCCATTTCCCCTGTGTCTTCCGCCAGCTTCGTCCTCCACCTTTTCCCCAGCTGAGTCCTGTTGCGTATTATAAAATCACTGTTTTCAGTTTCCTTCTTCATCCGGTGATTTGTCGGATTATGGTTGTTTCGCTCCCTCGCCTCTCCCGTTTGGACTTTATGTGCATCTCACCTGCTCCCACCATCTGTAAGTTCATTTTTGCTGCTCCGTCAGCTTCTTTTTTATTATCATTAAAAGTTTTTGTTAACTACTGGCTATCTCCTCCTTGCGTTTGGGTCCTTATAGCATTAAACCTCGCACAAATCATGACACCAATCTTATTAATCACACTTGCCAGTGCCCTCCCAACGGATTCAGACAATGCACTTCTGCCTTCAACAAATGTCTCAGTGACCAAAAGTTCTAATCAAAAACAAAATCAAGATATTTATACATCAATTGTATTTCACTGAAATTAATTACATAACCACTTCTACCCCGAAACATATTTCAAAAATGAATAATTTGTGTTTTTTCACAGTTAAGAGAAATATATGACAGAATAATTAGCAGAAATAACATCAAAAAACGGGATAAAGCAATAAATAGACTAAAGACAAATAAAGCCACAGGTAGTGATGGTTTTCTGAGTGAGTAGTATAAGGAAGAATTGAAGCCACTTTTAGAGATTTAAACTTTCTCCGTAAAGAAGGAAGTACCCTCCTTCATGGAAGGAAACAATTTTTATTCCCAAAGAAAATAAAGATAGATATAATTGTGCCAGTTATAGGCCAATATCAGTTTTGAATGTGGACTATAAGCTATACAAATCCATTATTTCTAAACAATTCAAAATCTTTATTTATACCTTTATATGATTGATGAGAATGGATCGGTTTTATAATGGTAGGCAAACGCAAGATAATATTAGAAGTTTTGAAGTGATTCACAATATTACCTTCAATAAACTAAAAGGTCTTATATTGTGCAAATTTAACTTTTTGGAGTTTTTAAATATGTTGTGATTTCTTTATTTAAAAAAGTTAGTTAGTCAGCGTTTTTTAGCTTAATACACTAATTTCTTTGTATTCCTCATGAATCTTGCGCTCTGAGCAGCTGCCCCAATCTCTCCTGGAAAACAACTTACTCGTAACATAGTGACGTAACAACGTTAAACCAGGAATATCTTGACGTGTCTGCACTGCGCCTGCAGATTAAACACACACTCCCTGAGCTGAGACAATCCGAAGCGCCACCGTTTTGTAATCTTTTACTTTCTAAAAATGTCTCAATGAAAATGCACATTTGGCTGAAAGAGTTACAGGACTTAATTTACAGGACTATTTACTCAGGCAGCTCGAGGGGCAGCACTCATGGGGTGGCTTGGGGGAGGCTAGAGGAGAGGCAGGATTTTAGGTGGTCCAGGTCAAAGAATAGCTCCAGGATATAAGGTATAATTCAGGACAAATTAATATTATATAACACCAACGGTAACATATTATCATATATGTGCCTATTCCAGATGTTGAAAGCTGTAAAATAGCATGATGCAGGACCTTTAAAGTGACCTTGATCAGCCTTGATGCTGAAAAATCTAAAGGAGAAAATCAGTCTTACTATGGTCTCCATTCAGTGTATTAGAGCAATTTATGATAAACCAACTGCAAGAAGAAAAGTGAATGGTTCCTTGACAGATCGGTTTGAACTCAGTAGAGGCTGTAGGCAGGGCTGTGGATTAAAGGTGGGATATGGAACACAAACACATAATGACATCTGTGTGTGGATTTTGTAGTTGCAACAATAGAACAAAGTTTGCAGCCATCACCATTTAAATTAAGAAAATTCAACTGGCCATAATATGTTCAACATAATAAAGTGTAGTTTAACCTCGGCTGAAGTCCCACGTGCCTTCAAAAAGGCCTCTATTCCAGTGTCTTTTCTAACCTGAGGGAAAGTACTCAATTTTGGACTCGAACCCCATTCATATGTGCCCATCACGGACGAAAGCGACCCCGAGTCCAACAGGGTCGGTATTTTCAGGCTACTTTTTGTCGACGGGCCACGGGGGCCACTTTTACAGTTGCCGCTGCGTACGGCCTCGGTCCTTGGGGGCTCCTAGGGGGCACTTTGCCCGCGTTGACACCCCAGAACCCCTAGGTGGCGGCGTTGTCTTGATTTCTGCCGGGCCCCTCCCAGGCCGCTCCCCCGGCCCCCTGGACACGCCCCCATCCTTACGGGCACCTTTCGGTCCACATGGGCATCCACGCTTGGATGGGCCCGAAACTCAGCTGGGTTGGTCCCGGGCCCAGCCCGAGCCCATCCGCTCCGATGGTTTTTGAATCTGGGGCCTCTGTCCGTGACGGCAACTAAATAGCAGGCCTAAGTAGGTTTCACGGACAGAGTTGGTCCGACCGCCGGAAGTAAGGGTAGCTCTCCTGGGCGCCGGTCGGTGGTCTCTGGCCGTGACGCTGACCCCGCCGGGGCCCGTGCGGACAGCTTTGACATTTTGCCGCGTTCATGCCGCCGCGGTCCGTGACGGCTCACAAATTGTCCGTAAGGGCCCCTCGCACAGATCGCCCCGGGACTCGGACGGGGCGAGGCGATCCGCTCCGATGGTTTTTGAGTCTGGGGTCTCGGTCCGGCGAATTCAAATAGGAGGGAAAAAGGTGCAAAAAAAGCACTCGAACGCATCACAGGCCTTTAAATCAGTGCCTTTCAGGCCAGCACGCCTCGACCTTTGACCCAAGGATCACCAAATTCGGTACGCACAATGTGTGGAGGACCCTCAACAAGAATCCAGTGTCAGATTTGACCCACGACACCCAGGGGAGTTAATTGCCTGTTCTCAAAAGAGGCATTCACAATGGGGTGAGAGTCTTAGGGCCTGACGCTGTCGTGTTCTGGCAGAGCGCTGGTGGCCATCTTAACTTCTACATGGTCTAGAGAGCTGAAATTTTAATATGTGGTAGGGGGGCCCGAGCTGACTCCAAACGGACTGGAACGGTGTCTCTGGGGCATACGGTCTTTGGGGCTTCGTCCGTGGGGAAAATCGACTTTTCTCGGGGCCGCCACGGAGGCATTTTTGAGCCAAATGACTCCAAATTTGGCCTACCTCCGTCACGAAGGAAGCTTTTTTAGATTCTGAAAGCGCAAGCTCGACGGACCAATGGGAAGCTGCTTTGCCTCCTGGTGGCGCTATTGAGCTGGGACCAAAATATTCTGATTCAGCACTCAATTCTTAGCAACATAGTTGAAAATGGGGTCAAAAGCCCCATTTTTAGTACTCGAGATGAGTCAAAAGCAGCCCATTTATAGATGCACGAGTGTGTCACGCCCCTATTTCACCCTTAAACTCTGGAATTTTGAAAAAACACTGTACGTGCTGGATCGGCACCCCCACCCGATAAACCCACCCGAATTTCAGCCTCCTAGCTCAAAGTGCATTCAAATAGGAACGAAAAAGGCACTCCATCAGGCTTCTGAGGCCTACTGAGGCCTACTTTGATGAGTGCGTCACACCCTCATTTTGCCCTTAAACTTGGGAGTTTTGGAAAAACACTGCACGTGCTGGATCGGCACACCCCCCTCGATACACCCACCCGATACACCCAGCCTCCTGGGTCCAGGCGAATTCAAATAGTAGGGAAAAAGGTGCGAAAAAGGCACTCGAACGCATCACAGGCCTTCAAATCAGTGCCTTGCAGGCCAGCACGCCTCGACCTTTGACACCAGGGTCATCAAATTCAGTACGCACAATGTGTGGAGAACCCTCAACAAGAATCCAGTGTCAGATTTGACCCACGACACCCAGGGGAGATAATTGCCTGTTCTCAAAAGAGGCATTCACAATGGGGTGAGAGTCTTTGGGCCTGACACTGTCATGTTCTGGGAGAGGGTTGGCAACCATCTCGGGTTTTACTTGGTCTACGGAGCTGAAATTTTAATATGTTGCAGGGGGGCCCGGGCCGACTCCAACGAGACCAAAACAGAGTCTTTGGGGCATACGGTTTTTGAAAAGGCGGGGCTTCGTTCATGGGAAAAAGTAGATATTTCTCCGGGCCGCCAGTGCGGTGTTTTTGGCCGGAATGGCTCCAAATTTGGCGTACCTCTGTCACGAGGGTCGCTCTTTCAGATTACCAAAGCACGAGCCGGACGGACCAATGGGAAGCTACTTTGCCTCCTGGTGGCACTAGTGAGACGGGACCAAGATATTCTTATTCAGCCCAGTTTTTTATACGACATAGTTGAAAATGGATTCAAAATTCCCAATATTGATTTGAACCTGGGGGAACCAATCAGCCCCCAACCCCAAAGTGTCCGTGACGGGGACAACATAGGGGCTAACATAGGGGCCCTAACGGACAGACTCTCCCCCCAGAAGAGTGCACCTATCCCCGCAGAACCACCACAAAAAGCCCTATCAGATACCTCAAGAACCACCAGCTCCAGGAGTGACCGGGTACCCACACTTAATCACCCCCCCGCGGGCTAAGTCCTCCGGCCGAAGCCCCTGGAAGTCTGTGGTCCTGGTAGTACAACGAGTGTCCGTCTCGGCATCTTTTCTGCACGTAAGGGCACCTCGCTCAGATGGACCTGGGACTCAGCCAGGGTGGTCCCGGGCCAACCCCAAGCTCATCCGCTCTGATGGTTTTTTTGAGTCTGGGGTCTCTGTCCGTGACGGGGACAAAATAGAGGCCAACATAGGGGCCCTTACGGACAGACTCTCCCCCCAGAAGAGCGCACCTATCCCCGCAGAACCACCACAAAAAGCCCTATCAGATACCTCAAGAACCACCAGCTCCAGGAGTGACTGGGTACCCACACTTAATCACCCCCCCGCGGGCTAAGTCCTCCGGCCGAAGCCCCTGGAAGTCTGTGGTCCTGGTAGTACAACGAGTGTCCGTCTCGGCATCTTTTCTGCACGTAAGGGCACCTCGCTCAGATGGACCTGGGACTCAGCCAGGGTGGTCCCGGGCCAACCCCAAGCTCATCCGCTCTGATGGTTTTTTTGAGTCTGGGGTCTCTGTCCGTGACGGGGACAAAATAGAGGCCAACATAGGGGCCCTTACGGACAGACTCTCCCCCCAGAAGAGCGCACCTATCCCCGCAGAACCACCACAAAAAGCCCTATCAGATACCTCAAGAACCACCAGCTCCAGGAGTGACTGGGTACCCACACTTAATCACCCCCCCGCGGGCTAAGTCCTCCGGCCGAAGCCCCTGGAAGTCTGTGGTCCTGGTAGTACAACGAGTGTCCGTCTCGGCATCTTTTCTGCACGTAAGGGCACCTCGCTCAGATGGACCTGGGACTCAGCCAGGGTGGTCCCGGGCCAACCCCAAGCTCATCCACTCCGATGGTTTTTTTGAGTCTAGGGTCTCTGTCCACGACGGGGACAAAATAGAGGCTCACATAGGGACCCTTACGGACAGACTCTCCCGTTCTCACCAACACAAGCCCCATCAGACCGTGACGGCTACTTTCCTGTCCGCAGTGGCTCCCGTTAGCGGTTAGACCCGGAAGCGGGGGAGTGGCCTCGGGAGGGCCCGCCCTGGTGGGCTGCTCCGTTGTTTCCGACCGGGCTACCCCGACCCTACCCCCCGCGGACGGCGGGACGCTACCCCGTGGCCGCGCTGGGTACTTCCGGGTTTCTGTCCTTGAGGGCACCGATGGTCCAACTTGTACTCAGGCCCATTTCTAAATTACCCTTATCTAAAGTACTTGAAAAAGTTGTGTAACCCCTTTTTTCCACCAGACGCGTCAGCAGCACATTACTGCAGCAGCACGTCATACGCAGCTGATACGTACCGCTGTAGTCAGTAGAACCCTTTCCACCGCATCCGTCAGCAGCACGAGTCGAATGCGTCTCAGGAGCGACATCTAGCGGCAGATACGACACATTTTTTACGCGCTATGCGTCTGAAACGCGCCACAAGTTCGACATTTTGGAAAGAGTAAAACGTCGATTGAAGATCGAGGTTGAAAAACAGTTGAAAACAGTTGAAAAGCAGTTTCTCACAACCTTGTTTGATTGAGGAGTGGTGAAGCAGAGACAACTGCTGAACAATGGCACTCCACTACTGGGTTTTGTAGACCCCCGCTGTAAACTTTTTCAAAACCGAAATACGCTCCGAGGGAGCAGCCCTCTGGATCTTTAAATGTCCTTCATATTTACATAAAACGGACAGAACATAAAACACAAACCTTTTAGAGCCATGTTGTAGTTTTTTTCTGCTTGTTGTTGTGTATACTGACGAAGTCATGCATGATTTTGCTAATCTCGCGAGACTTCGTGCTCTTTCTGTTGCTGCGCGTCTGATACGCACCCGGTGGAAAAGATCGAGCAACAGAATACACGAGCGAGACGTGCTGCTTCAGTAACGTGCTGCTGACGCATCCGGTGGAAAGGAGGGGTTACAGTTAATATTACATCTAAATGACCATCAATTAATGGACATTTTTCTGTCTGGTTTTAGACACCAGCACAGCACTAAGTCAGTGCATGTGCGTGTGTTTAATGACATCTTTCAGGCTATAGATTCAGGGTTCCATGATGTTCTGGTTCTGCTCGACTTATCTGCAGCCTTTGATAATGTTGATCATAACAATCTGATGTCCAGACTACACTCATGGGCAGGCATAACAGGTCCACCCCTTGACTGGTTTAAATCATATCTCCATGACAGGACTATCAGTGTCATGCTGAACGATTATTCATCCCAGTCAGCTTCTCTTACATCGGGGGTTCCCCAAGGTTCCTTCCTTGGCCCGTAACATTTTTCCCTCTATATTTCATATATATACAGTGGGGCAAAAAAGTATTTAGTCAGCCACCAATTGTGTAAGTTCTCCCACTTAAAAAGATCAGAGAGGCCTGTAATTTTCATCATAGGTATACCTCAACTATGAGAGACAAAATGACAATCACTTTCAATGCCCTTGCTGATGGAAGGAGGTTTTCACTCAAAATCTTACGATACATGGCCCCATTAATTCTTTCCTTTACACGGATCAGTCGTCCTGGTCCCCTTGCAGAAAAACAGCCCCAAAGCATGATGTTTCCACCCCCATGCTTTACAGTAGGTATGGTGTTCTTTGGATCCAACTCAGCATTCTTTCCCCTCCAAACACGACAAGTTGAGTTTCTACCAAAAAGTTCTATTTTGGTTTCATCTGACCATATGATGTTCTCCCAATCCTCTTCTGGATCATCCAAATGCTCTCTAGCAAACCGCAGACGGGCCTGGACGTGTCCTGGCTTCAGCAGGGGGACACGTCTGGCACTGCAGGATTTGAGTCCCTGGCGGCGTAGTGTGTTACTGATGGTAGCCTTTGTTACTTTGGTCCCAGCTCTCTGCAGGTCATTCACTAGGTCCCTCCGTGTGGTTCTGGGATTTTTGCTCACCGTTCTTGTGATCATTTTGACCCCACGGGGTGAGATCTTGCGTGGAGCCCCAGATCGAGGGAGATTATCAGTGGTCTTGTATGTCTTCCATTTTCTAATAATTGCTCCCACAGTCGATTTCTTCACACCAAGCTGCTTACCTATTGCAGATTCAGTCTTCCCAGCCTGGTGAAGGTCTACAATTTTGTTTCTGGTGTCCTTTGACAGCTCTTTGGTCTTGGCCATAGTGGAGTTTGGAGCGTGACTGTTTGAGGTTGTGGACAGGTGTCTTTTATACTGATAACGAGTTCACACAGGTGCCATTAATACGGGTAACGAGTGGAGGACCGAGGAGCCTCTTAAAGAAGTTACAGGTCTGTGAAAGCCAGAAATCTTACTTGTTTGTAGGTGACCAAATACTTATTTTCCACCATAATTTGCAAATAAATTCTTTAAAAATCAGACAATGTGATTTTCTGGATTTTTTTTCCTCATTTTGTCTCTCATAGTTGAGGTATACCTATGATGAAAATTACAGGCCTCTCTGATCTTTTTAAGTGGGAGAACTTACACAATTGGTGGCTGACTAAATACTTTTTTGCCCCACTGTATATTTATATTTAGGAGCCATTTTTAGAAAGCATTCTCTTTCTTATCATTCGTATGCAGATGACTGTCAAATTTATTTTTCTCTTAAACCCACTGACTCCCTTAAACCTCTCCTTGATTGCTTCCAGGACATCAAGGACTGGCTGGCTGCAAATTTCATTCATTTAAATGATTCTAAAAACTGAAGTTATTGTTTTCAGTCCTGCTCACGCTAGAGCAACCCAATTATTAGACCTCCATTCTCTTTCCCCCCATGTCTCCTCAGTTGTTCCAGTCTAGGAGTGAATATGGACACAGTTCTAAACATGGATGCCCAGGTCAATAACATTGTTAAGTCCTGCTTCTACCATCTTAGACTTTCCAAAATGAAATCTGAAATAAGAGTTAATCTTCTAGAATCAGTGACTCATGCATTTACTACATCTTGGCTGGACTATTCCAACTCTTGCTTTTATAGTATAAATTAAAGCTGTTCTGTCTAGACTTCAGCTTGTCCAAAACACAGCAAGGTTTCTCACTGGAGCAGACAGCATATCACTACCATCCTTAAATCACTCCACTGGTTGCCCATATACGTAGTTTAGGATCAATTTCAAAATATTTAGGCCCGAGCACTATGGAATCCTCGCTGTTTCTTATTAGGCCAGAGCACCGAAGGCGGTGCGAAGGCCTATTGTAATCGCGCTGTTTATTATTTTAATTCAAATGGATTTTCGGGAGCCTGAACATTTATGAAAAGTCTGGATTTTTTGCTAACCCCTAAAAAGATTTAAAATTTTTATATTATTTGGGTCTCAATATTGGGCGGAGCCTCAAAATATGAATAGTGCCACCTTTTGGAAGTGCTCTTTCCACTGCTTTGAAGTACAGCTTTGAAATTTGGAGTTGAAAGAAACTCATGATTGCGGACAAAAAAGACTTTTGGAGGTGTGGTCTAAACTCAACAGGAAGTTGGCGATCTTGGAAAAACCGTGTGATTTTGGCATTTTCAAGCCTCCTATTTGAGCGAACTCCTCCTTCAGTTTTACACATATCAACACCAAACTTGGTCAGTACAGTCTCAAGGCATGGGGGATCAAAAGTTATCAAAAGACTTTCCAAAATCTTTACGGTGTGGGTGGGGCATAATCTAAAACTTTCACCTCTCACCAAAAAAAGAAAAATGTTAAGAAGTTCTACAAAAATGACAGGATCTTCACCAGAATGCTTGTGGATGATGGCAGGTGGTCCCTGATCAAAGCTATGGTGTCATATTTTCAGATAACTTTAGCCCCACCCACTGGGGACCAAAGGTGTCACATTTTGATTAAAGGGGTGTAACTCAGCCATTCCTGACCTGATCAATTTCAAAATTATCTCAGATGACAGAAAACAAGTTGCTTTAACAATTTATGAAATAAAATGGACTTTTCGTCAGGAGGCATGGTCTACATTTCCTGGTACAGTTGGACGACGCAAAAAATCCCCATTTCTGCTGTTAATTTCGCAATTCTAATCTGATTATTACAAAACTTCACCTCAAACTTGGCCTTCAAGCCAAAAAAATCTAAAAAAATAAACTCTTATAACTTCACCAATATTTCTCTGATCCAAATGAAATTGTACATGGATGATCACAGTGGGGTCCTGAACGAAACTATGCGTTGAAATTGTGGGATTACTTTAGCTCCGCCCACTGAGAACCGGAAGTGTCACGTTTTACTCTTTGGGGTCATACTCTGGCATACATCAACAAATCTACAACAACTAGGCTCAGGAAACAGCCAATGGGTAGATCTAACATGGTTTAAAATTTTAGGGCTCTAGCATTTAAGGCGTTGCCACAGCGCCACTTCAAATTTGACATCTCACCGTCAACACATTTCTTGCTGTAAAATCCCCAATTATTATCAGATCAGGATAAAACTATATATGATGAATCTTTGTAAACTTGAGTAGAAAAATCGTGTGGGTGTGGCTAATTGCCTCAACAGCGCCCCCTTTCTACCCACTTTTGACCTTTAAATAGCAAGCCCCGCCCACTGCTTTCATTGACAGTCATGAAATTTGGTACACTCAAGTATCCTATTTCCCATTTGTAGTGAAGATGAGTTGTACCCGGTGGGGTCTTCTGCTGTTGTAGCCCATCCACCTCAAGGTTGTGCGTGTTGTGGCTTCACAAAGGCTTTGCTGCATTCCTCGGTTGTAATGAGTGGTTATTTCAGTCAAAGTTGCTCTTCTATCAGCTTGAATCAGTCGGCCCATTCTCCTCTGACCTCTAGCATCAACAAGGCATTTTCGCCCACAGGACTGCCGCATACTGGATGTTTTTCCCTTTTCACACCATTCTTTGTAAACCCTAGAAATTATTGTGCGTGAAAATCCCTGTAACTGAGCAGATTGTGAAATACTCAGACCAGCCCGTCTGGCACCAACAACCATGCCACGCTCAAAATTGCTTAAATCACCTTTCTTTCCCATTCTGACAATCAGTTTGTGTCAGGTCTTGGGGGTTTGGTTGTTTTATTATGTTTTGTACTTTGTTTTTTTTTTCAGTAGTTGTTTTTCTTTTTGTTCTCATTCGGTGTCTTAGGCTTTTATTTTCCTTAGTCATGTAGTTTCCTGTTTTGCTTTTATTTTGGTTATGTCTGTACTTCCTGTTCTCCTCATGTGTCATTCAGTATCTTGTCAGTTCAGCTTGTCTCTTCAGTCTAGTGTTTTTTCGTTCAGGTGTTTCTTGTTTCTGTGATTACTTCCTGTGTTTGTTTCTCCCCATGTCAGCAGATGTTTTGAGTTTGTCATCAGTTTGGTTTTGTAATTAAGTCCCGTGTGTTAGTTAGTCAGTGTCGGTTCGTTTTTAGTCCCTATCTTAGTTCCTTGTCCTCAGTCCTAGTCTTAGCTCTCTGTCTGCCTAGTCCCTGTCTCAGTCTCAGCCCCAGCCCCTCTTCACCTTGTTCAGTTCCCATTTCCCTCCGGTCATGTTAAATGGATTATTTTCAGTTTTGGATTATCTTCTTTGTTTCGTCTGGTCCCGTGATTCACCCTCATCCTTCTGTAAGTTTGTTTTTGCTGCCTCGCCAGCTGTTTTTATTTCATTATTAAAGTTTAGTTATTCCTTATGTTGTTTTGAGCTGCTTCCTCCTGCACTTGGGTCCACCACTACCTCGAACCTGACAGTTTGGAGTTCAGGGAATTGTCTTGACCAGGACCACACCTCTAAATGCATTCAAGCAATTGTCATGTGATTGGTTGATTAGATAATTGCAACTTATGTTCTGCCGCCTCGTTGGTTCTGCCGCTCTTTATTTAAAACATATATTTATTCAAAATAATCGTGGATGACAATTTAAACTTTTTACGATAAATACGATAAGGAGAAATTACAATTTTTAAGACCAAGATATCAAAATTTAACACTTTTTCAAGTCTTAAGGTATTATTTCCAGATTCAATGCTTTTAAGACTTTTTAAGACCCAGTGGGAACCCTGGTCAGTGGGCGAGAGGCACCCTGGACATGTTGCCAATCCATTACAAGACCACATATAGACAGACTCCCACTCACACCTGGGGATACTCTAGAGTTATCAATTAACCTGAAGCATATTTTTGGAAGCCGAAGAACAAAGCAGTTTTGAACCCAGAACCCTCTTGCTGCAAGGCAATAGTGCTACTCACTGCACTACTGTGCAGCACTTGGATTCATCCATCTATCCATCCATTTTCTGAACCTGCTTAATCCTGTGAAAGGTTGAAGGGAGCTGGTGCCTATCTCCAGCGGTCTTTGGGTGAGAGGCGGGGGACACCCTAGACAGGTTGCCAGTCCATCGCAGGGCCACACATGGACAAACAACCACTCACACACACCTAGGGACAATTTAGAGTCACCATTTAACCTCTAGCATGTTTTTGGACTGTGGGAGGAAGCTGTAGTCTCGCATGCACAGGGACAACATGCTAACTCCATGCAGAAAGGCCCTGGCCCAGATTTGAAATCAGGACCTTCTCGCTGCTAGGCAACAGCTCTACCAACTGTGCCACCATATAGCCTGTTGGATTCATGTTCAGTGTAAGTATAGGATCTGTGTATTAGAAGGAAAAATCCATCTTTGACAAGGATTAATTTAGCCATTTTGTCAAACACAGTTTATCAGTTTAAACAGTGAATAGCACAAAATCTGCATTAGAATCATAAAGAGATTACCTTTAGTTTGGACAGCTGTCCCAAGTCCTTGGCAGCATTGAAGATCATCTGAGCTCCCTGTTGCTGGACGTACAGATGGATTTCCATTAAAACTTATAAATATTTAATGAAGTCATATAAGCTTAGAATGATATTATTGATAGTGTGATTAAACTACAAAACTCAAAAGACGAGGGAGCAAAAATCTAAAATATAAACTTAATGCTGAAAGTTAACTTAGCAGCAGAGCAAGCAATTTAGAAATTGATGACAAAAAAGGGGAAAAAAGTTGTCATGATGCTCCTAGAGAGACAAAATTAAAATATAGACTTAATTAGACCACAGATCTCAAACTGTTACAGATGGATTCACTATTTGAAATGGAAAATAAAACCATTTCTGTGTGATTCAGGATTTAAAGATGTCACTTTTTCATCCAGCATGAATAGAGGGCAAGAAAAGCTATAGAAAGAAAGATGGTTCAAACTCACGCTCTGGTCGCTCAGAGGAGGAAGTACAATTGTTCTCTCAATGGTATTGAGCACAATTTTCCACAACTCTTTGAGAACTCGTTTCAGCACTGTCTTCTCACAGATCTTTGCAAATAACATCAAACTGTAAAGTGGTAAAGTGTGTTAGGAGCACACACCTCAACCTCTTTTAATAAAACTGAAATATTCAAGTAAAGACATATTCATACATAACGTCAAAAAATTGAAAACACCTGTGAATCAGAATAAAAGCTGCTTTAACCTTGCCCCTTTGTGCAAACAGGGTTTCAGAAACAGAGGATGGATTTTTGATTTCCTTTTTATTAAGAGGATTCTCAATAATACGCAATTGGTCTCTATGTTGCTGTCACAAATGGTGGAGAATGATTTTGACGACCCAGCTGGGGCATATCAATTCTTTCAAAATTGTCACTCAAAAAAGCCAAAGAAGTAAATAAAGTCCTCAAATTGAATTAATAGATTTTTCTCCAATGATACGTGACTCTTTCTTTGGCAATGTCCAACATACTTTTACAGACGTGGACAAAATTGTTGGTACCCTCCTGTCACTGAAAGAAAAGCTCACAATGTCACAGCAATAACTTTAACCTGACAAAAGTATTATTAAATAAACATTCTATGAATGTTAACCAATGAAAGTCAGACGTGGCTTTTCAATGGCTTCAATTATTTAAAAAAAATAAACTCATGGAAGAGGCTTGGACAAAAGTGATGGTACCCCTAGAAAAGATTTCAAATAATGGGACTAAAGGGACATGTTAAAAGTGCTGTATCATGCTATTTTACTCTACTGAGTTCAAACCGATCTATCAGGGAACCGTTCACTTTTATTCTTGCAGTTGGTTTATCATATTGTCTTAATACACTGAATGGAGTACATCGTAAGACTGAATTTCTCCATTAGAAATAGGAAATCCCAGTTTACGCAATTGAAGTCATTTTCTGCATCAAGGCTGATCAAGATCACTTTAAAGGTCCTGTATCATGCTACATTTCTCTAACTCTCACAGACAAATACACATTTTCACTGAGACCTTTTTAGAACATAAAATACTACAAAACAGTGGTGCTTAGTGTCTTACTTCGGACCCTCGCAGCTCGGCGCATATGTGTTTAATCTGTAGGGGCAGTGTTGGCACTTTCTGGTTTCACATTGTTACATCACTATGTTACGAGTCAGTCGTTTTCCAAAAGAGAGTGGAGGAACTGCTCAAAGCGCAGGATTCAGGAGGAAATGCGTGAATTAAGCCAAAGAACCACTCGGGGGGGGGGGGGGGGGGGGGGGGGGGGGGGG
>SSNP01000066.1:1974134-2018369 GCA_006937955.1 Pachypanchax playfairii
GAGGGGGGGATTTAATAAGGAAATGGCATCACAACATGGTTAAAAGCTACAAAATTTTGATTTTGCATGATATAGGACTTTTAAATCAAAGTTTGCCTACTAGGTGTCAACAATCTTGTAATCAGTCAGTGGGCCTATATGTAGGGCTCCAGGTAGTCACTGTGTTGTTAGGGGACATGGTGTGTACCACACTCAACATGGACCAGAGAAGGACCATCTCAAAGCAGCTGGATGTTCCTGTAAGTACAGTTGCACATACTATTCAAAAATTTAAGATCCATGGGATTGTAGCCATCCTCCCTAGATGTGGCTGCAGGAGGAAAATTCATGACAAATCAAAGAGACTGACAATCTGAATAGTAAAAAAAAAGAGCCCAAAAAGAATTTCATGCTTAAGATGAACTTCATGCTTAAGGAACAGTGAAAGAATCAGTATCAGATTGCACTTTCTGTCATTGTTTGAGCCAAATGGTGCTTTTCCACTTGTACCTTTACTCAGCCCAAACCAACACTACTTGGCGCAGTTTGAGAGCATTTCCACTACCCATTTTCAGGGCTGAGCCGCATTTTCTTAGTAACACCTCAGAAGGTGGTAACGATCAGGGCTGAGTTGGGATGCAGCAATCCATTGTGCAGTGATTGGCTAGATCGCACACCTCTTCACTGCTGGCCTCTAATTGGTGTGGTGAAAAGTGTCAGAAGTTAAATAGTGTGACAGCTAAACCTTTGAAAACATTTGTTGTTGTTACTGCTTGTGTTACAATTAAAAAATGATACAGGGAGAGTTGGTTGGAACGACAAGAAATGAAAAAGTTTTTGAAGAACTTTCGGACTCCATGGTTGCTCATGGCTTTCAGCTGACTTCAAAGCAGTGTCAAGAGAAGCTGAGGAAGATGAAAGCAGACTATCGTGCTGTGAAAGACCCCAACAGCTGGAGTGAAACCGAAAAAAAGCGAAGCCCTGCCCTCATCCACGCCTTTGCTCTTACTTCTGTGAACTCAATGGAAACACAACACAATGCAAGTCGTGCCAAGTAGGGCGGAGTCAGGGCGAGTTGGACAGAGCTGAGTAGGTACCAGTGGAGAAGTGCCAAAAGTGGACTACATGGGAGATGACAAAAGAAGACACCATAGTTTAAAAAAAATATATGCCAAACTACATGTTGACAAGCCACAAAGTTTCTGTGACCATTGTAAGATTTTTATTACATTGACCGAAGGGTACCAAACATTTTGTCCATGTCTGTATAGTTGAAGGGCCTTAAAAAATTAAAATGGAGTTTAAATTGACAATTAAGTCAGTATTCTTTGTGTCAAAAGATGTACAGTTTAAGAAACATTACACACTCACCTGGAGCCAAAGTGATCAACCTTGAGAAGGATTCTTTGGTTTCTCTAAAGTCATGAAGGTCTTTTTCCAGTATTTCCTAGTAAATCTTTGTAATGTGAAAACCAAATTTTCATTCGTCCTATTACATCATTCTACTTTTAACTTTTTGGCTTTTGTAAGGGCCTAACTGTGAAGTATAGATGGACAGGGCCGCCACACATGTAGTTGCCCAGCATTCAACAGATACCCACTTTTTATCGAGAAGGTCCATAAGAGGTCGCAAGACAGTCTCTGCATCCATGGCAGGGTTGCTCCCTTTGACTGGCCCTTTCATCTGAATCAGCTCCTGGTTCATCTGCTTCACACAGTCCTCAATCACAGGTTTAAAACTGGATGATGACAACAACAGCATATTTTTGTAAAAAAATATCTGGCTTGTACTAGTTAACATTGGCCACTTAAAGAAAGTAGAAACCTACTCTTGCTGTTCCCATCAAATTAATGAAGAGATATTAAAAGGAGGTGTCTTTTTTCAAACAGAAATGCTTAGCAACTTTTTTTTTCAAACAGAAATGCTTAGCAACTTTTTTTTTCAAACAGAAATGCTTAGCAACTTTCAGTGCTCACTGGCACAAGCTTTAGAAAATTACATTTTGACAAATTTCCCAAGATGCTGACACATCAGCTGAGTGAAAGGGATTTCCTATGAATTCATATATTTACAGTTTGAGACACATCACACACTCACCTGGAGCCAAACACTCCACTGAGCTCATCCAGCTCTGTATTGAGTTTGTTCTGCAGCTCCTTCAGTAGATCACTGGCCTCTGCATCCAGCTGACAGTGCAGAAGAAGATAGACAGTTACTACACTGCGGCACTCAATAAGGTAGCCAACACTGACAAGAGCTCTGCATCTCTGGAGAATTCCTCAGTTGTGGTGGGGGTTGCTGGGGTGAGGCGGGGGGTGGGGCGCAAAAGGCACTGCGTAGAAGTAACCTGCCTCATTGGTGGCCTCCTACTCCTTCTGCCTACAATTTGTACCAAGCCACTTTCTGAATACCAATGGACAGCTCAATTTGCCATGCTGTATGAGTCATAACAAGGGAATCAGCAATGTAGTAGCCAGCTACAGGAACATTTTTGTGCAGTGTTACATGAGATCCTGTCAGTCAGCTATATCTTACAGGACAAAGCTTATTGATGTGTACATTTACAGACTTAAAGGTTTCAGTGCTGTAACGTAATATGAATACAGCAAACAACACTGAATTGGTTTTGCTTACACTTTTTACTTGCTCGATTGATAGGGATTAATTTCATTTGACCAGTCAGTAGATTTTCAATAACTGCTCATACCAAAAACACAACCAGGTTTGAATTACAGCTTTTATGTGTCTTAGTTTTCCTGAACCTCTTAAGCATGCGCATGGGATGAATTCATAGGAATGTTCACATTTTTACTAAATTGTTAAACAAAATGAATAGTTGTTGTAATAGGACTGTGTTTGCTATTAGTAACTTCAAATATACACTCACCTAAAGGATTATTAGGTATACACTACTAATACAGTGTTTGACCCCCTTTCGCCTTCAGAACTGCCTTAATTCTACGTGGTATTGATTCAACAAGGTGCTGAAAGCATTCTTTAGAAATGTTGGCCCATATTGATAGGATAGCATCTTGCAGTCAATGGAGATTTGTAGGATGCACATCCAGGGCACGAAGCTCCCGTTCCACCACATCCCAAAGATGCTCTGTCGGGTTGAGATCTAGTGACTGTGGGGGCCATTGTAGTACAGTGAACTCACTGTCATGTTCAAGAAACCAATTTGAAATGATTCGAGCTTTATGACACGGTGCATTAGAGGATGGGTACATGGTGGTCATGAAGGGATGGCCATGGTCAGAAACAATGCTCAGGTAGCCCGTGGCATTTAAACAATGCCCAATTGGCACTAAGGGGCCTAAAGTGTGCCAAGAAAACATCCCCCACACTATTACACCACCACCACCAGCCTGAACAGTGGTAACAAGGCATGATGGATCCATGTTCTCATTCTGTTCACGCTAAATTTTGATTCTACCATTTGAATGTCTCAACAGAAATCGAGACTCATCAGAACAGGCAACATTTTTCCAATCTTCAACTGTCCAATTTGACTTATGCTCTCAGGCTCTTGAGCTCGTGCAAATTGTAGCCTCTTTTTCCTATTTGTAGTGGAGAGAGAGTAGCCCATCCGCCTCAAGGTTGTGCGTGTTGTGGCTTCACAAATACTTTGCTGCATTCCTCGGTTGTAATGGGTTGTTATTTCAGTCAAAGTTGCTCTCGTATCGGCTTGAATCAGTCGACCCATTCTCCTCTGACCTCTAGCATCAACAAGGCATTTTTGCCCACAGGACTGCCGCATACTGGATGTTTTTCCCTTTTCACACGATTCTTTGTAGACCCTAGAAAGGGTTGTGCATGAAAATCTCAGTAACTGAGCAGATTGTGAAATACTCAGACCAGCCCGTCTGGCACCAACAACCATGCCACGCTCAAAATTGCTTAAATCACCTTTCTTTCCCATTCTGACATTCACTTTGTAGTTCAGGGGATTGTCTTGATCAGGACCACACCCCTAAATGCATTCAAGCAACTGCCATGTGATTGCTTGATTAGATAATTGCATTAAGGAGAAATTGAACAGGTGTTCCTAATAATCCTTTAGGTGAGTGTATATGTACTTAGATGACAGAGTGAGGTGAAGTGCCACATTGCATGCAAGATACATCACCAAATTGGGCCCAATGTGGTAAGCCATAAAGCTGTTCCTCTCACACATTCTGATGGTTGATAGCTCAGCTGGGAAGTGGATGTGTGGAGTTAATAATTTATAGAAATTGTTATCCTGCACACATGTCTTTATTTGCACTGTGAACAAGACAGATTTATACCTCTAGGCATGTGCAAGTTTGAAAAATAATTTTCTCAGGTAAAAAAAATTATGGTTTGGGTTTTTATTTCTCTAAATGAGGGATGAATAGCATCTTGAAAAACCAGAACTGGAGATATTCAATTTATTTGTTTGCAATAGCAAACCATCTTCAAAGAGATATTGGCAAAGGTAAGGCAAAATAACCTCACTGTTACAAAACTAAGTCACCTGTTTCTTCCCTTGACAGGGGTCTCCTTCATGAGCAGGCATCAAGGAGGCATCGTAATGAGATGCCCAAACCACCTCAGCTGAATACTTTTGATGTGGATGATGGAGCTCCTCACCTTATCTTTAAAGAGGCCATTTCATTAAAAACAGTTTTTCTGAGGTTTCTGTTGAATATGTTAGCGCCACAGGTGTTCTTACCTTCATATTGGTTGTGAAAACAGCACAAGAACTTCTCTTTCAGTTTATATCTGTCAAAATACACAGGTGGCAATAATACCCGAATTCTCCCGAGGTTGAATGGCCTGTATTTGTTTTGTCACATCTCCTTTGTTCATTAGTATTCATCAGCTCCCGCAGATGAAACCAGGCCTAGCAGGCTGCTGGCTAAAAGCTGTTAGCATAAAGATGTATAAATTGGAAGAGACTCGGTGCACTGTTGCCATGTGCAGCGGGGAAGGAAACAGGAAGCCTTGCTCTCATAGGCTAGTTTGTTAGCCAATCTGAGTCCAGCAAATTTACATAGTGAATATTAAAGAGTTGCAGACCCAAGCCAGACAAAGCCAGCCAAATCTTCACGCAGACAGCTTGAAAGCTCTGTTAATCAGTATTTTCCTATTGTTTTTTAGATATAAAATGTGTCATATTACAGATTAGTACTTAAGAAATAACCACAAAGTCATGAGATTTGCTCGAAATGCCCTCTTTAAGGCTGAGCCCAGCCACTCTATGGAGGAAGCTAATTTCAGTTGTTTGTGTCTGGGATCTTATTCTTTCATTCAGAATCCAGATCTCATGGTTATAGATAAAGTTGGGAACATACACAGACCAGTAAATCGAGAGCTTTGCTTTTCACCTCAGCTCCTTCTTCACTACGACAGACCGAAGCAGCACCCTCCTCTCTGAGGACGAAGCTCCAATCCAACAGTCCATCTCTTGCTCAATCCTGCCTTCAATTGTTAACAAGATAGTCAGATACCAAGACTCACTACCAACCTGAAGGGAGCATTCCACATTTTTTGTGGTTGATAACCATGACCTCAGCGTTTGGATTTGGTGTGGATTCTCATCCTGGCCGCTTCATACTCAGCTGTGAACTGCCTCAGTGCATACTGAAAGCATACTGAAGACCCCAACAGCATCCCCCCACATCATCCACAAAAAAGAGAAATGAGATATTGAGGTTCCTAAATTAGACCCCCTCGTTGCCTTGAAATCCTGTCCATGAACACCCCAAACAAGACAGGTGATAAGAGGTTTCTCTGCCAAAGTCCAATTTACACAGGGAAAGTGTCAGGATCTGTGTGTTCTGTTTATAGTAGTTTTCCCTTGTAGTCTTGTGTATTTTCTGATTATTGTGTTTACATGCAGTGCTCCCGGTTCTCCTTGTGTCTCAGCTATTGCTCGTTACCCTCTCCCTCTCTTTTCTAGGTGTTTTTCATTCATGTTGATTGCTTCCCTTTGTGTTGTGTGAGTATAAAAGGGTGTGTCAGTTATGTTTGAGTTGTCAGAGTGTCATCTTCCATGCTGTGTGTTTCTCTTCCTGTGTCCGCCGTAGATGTAAGTGTTTTGCTGCCTTGTCAGCCCTTTGATTTATTATTATTATTAAAAATATAAATTTTGAGTTTTCGAGTCTCCCGTGCCTCCCTGCATCTTGAGTCCTGCCCCGAGCCTTCACAGCACATGACAGAAAGAGCTCAACTTACTGCTGAGAATGCAGACACAGCACTTGTTTTGGTTGTACAAGGACCGAATAGCCCATGGCCCGTTGTGAATACAGTGAAATTTTAGGGTCAACCCTAATCCTAACCCTTATCCATGAATAAATATTTTAATTTCAGTTTAGTCACAATAGTCTAAAAAGACTTTAACTAAGGGCTCTGTTTTTTATTATGTTAACTAGTTTCAGGCAAATAAACAAGTTTGCGCATCATTGCAGCAGCATGGCACAGAGGCTGTATTGCTCATGATAACTTAGTCATTTGTTTGAACTGGAAATAAATATTGAAGAAGAAAAAATAATTAAAAGAAACAAAACAAACAAAAAAGCAATCAACAACAGCATCAATGGAGACCCAAAAAAATGTATAGAGTTTTCAGTTCCTCTTTTTTATCTCTTTTTTAATTTTTAAAATTTTTAATTTAATCTCTTGGAATTTGGAGTAGGCTATTAATTTGGAGAATTATATTTAGGAAATACAGGTCAATTGTGCACAGTTTGTGTTGTATCAAACTGAAAAATCTCTTGTAGTAATCTTGTACTGTATTTCTTAAACGTTAAATATGGAACCATTTCATTAAAAAGCTATATTTTAAAAATATTAAAACCTCCACAGGGCATTTAGAGAGGTGCAGAATGAAAGTACAATTTTTCCTTGCAAATTATATTTGAAGGAAAATATAATAAAATATTTGACAGGCACGATGTTGGTATTATGTTTACATCTACCAGCCAATAGCAGGCACTATTGCGGGTTGATAAATAGTCCAAGGCTGGTACTGTGGAAAATGGCCAAGTCGGCAAGTCAAGCAACTGCTTCAGAGTCCAGGAGATTTTGTTATCCTTCTCAGTGGAGACCAGAAAAGCTAAAAAACCCAGAGTTAAATAGACCCAAATAATTTTTTTTTGCAGCATCAAAACACATGCCAAAATGTTTAACCTGGCATCTTCACAGTTGGAAACTGTGTTCTGTAGTTGCAACTATAACATCCACACACTAGATGTCACCATGGTGTTTATTTTCCATATTCAACCTTTCAACTAGCGTCCCTGGAATTATTTTTTCTCCTGAGCCCCCCCCCAACTACTCCCTAACCCAGACTTGAATAATGAGCATTTGCTAATGTGCAGTTTGTTGAGGTAAAATGTTGGATTTAATAGCACTGATCTTACGTCATCTGAATTGGTCAGACAATTAAGATGCAGCGTCTGATACTGGCATGGAGGATTTGTTAAAATCTGTGTTTGTTAAAAGCTCAAAAAAGGATTTGGCTTTGCTTTTATTGTCAGTTATGAGGTTCTTGTCTGTTTAATTGTAATGTTGTAAAAATAAACAAAGGAAAATCCTCTGTAAAATCTTTTGTGCCTACAGTTTGGGCAGGATAGGGCAAAACCACAGCCAGCAGCTTCCCCTCTTTGAGCTGGGTTTAAAAATAAAGATGGGAACCAGTGGTGTGAGCCAATATCTCCAAAGCAAAGGGAATGGTGATCTTAAGCAGCATGTCCAAAGCAGGAGGCATGGTGTGAAAAGCAAAGGAGTGTGAGAGGTGAAGGGGTGGGAGTGCTTAGTTTGTGTTAATTGGTAAATTAATTAATTGACAAATCCTATTGCACACACCTTACAGAAGGAGACAACCCCCTCCTCCTGGAGACAGAGAGAGCACAAAAAAGGAAATATGGGGTTGGGGGAGGACACAATGAAAGGAAGAAAAATGCAATGCAAGACGTGTTAGAAGATTGAGAGAAACATGCATGTTGTGAGAAGCCAAAGGAGCCGTTTCTCTGGTTAAACACAGACAGATCAACACAAATAATAAATATTACTAAGATTTCAAATGGAAGGCTTAGTAGTTGAAAAAGAGTGAAAGGTTACAAAGGAAGATATTGAGAGGAAGCACATATCAGCACAGTTGTAGTCAGCTGAGGAAGTACAGTACACCGATGCTGTCAGATGGCATCAAAAACCTGACCATTTACAACAGCCATAACAAAATTCTGTTCATCAGAGAAGTGATCTCAGAAGACCAGTTTCAATTTCAGCTCAGGACTAACAATGCTAATGTTTAGCCAGATGTATCCAGAGCCATAGTAAAACTCATCCAAACCTCAACTCTTAGTTTGTCCTTCCAATAGAAATAGTTGCACTATGCTACAATTAATGAATTGCCACAGACCTGTTTGCCACCCATGGACTCAAACATCTTCTCCAGTTGGACACGAAGTTGCTGAATGTTGTTCAGAATGATGCATGGCTGCAAAAGGGTAAGAATACATTTACGGCAAAAAGTATTACACAGTGGCTCTAAAATATATTTTTTCATTTAACACCTTTCTGCAAAATAAAGAAGTAAACAAACATGAACTTTCAATTTAATTTTTGGTAGCTGATAGAAAAGTACAGTCCAGTTTAATTGCAAAATACAATGCAAAGCATTAAAAAAAATCACAAGGTCATCTACAGTAAAATCAGTTTGAATTTCTCAACACATGATTCATACAAAAGAGCAAAGTCTTTGTGCAGTGGTCAGCAGGGAAATACAACTAGGAGAGAAATGTCTCCACTGAATATGTCAGGCATTATTGATTCTCCACTCCACAAGTTTAAAAGTTGGCCAACATAAATCACCACACTATTTATGAAGACCAAGAATAAATCTGCTCAGAGGCTCACCTATAATGAGAGTAATCAGCTAGAAAACACAACAGATGAAAATACAACAATTAGTAATTAATATTTTGGTAATGAATAGTGTCATGTTTCATCCTGTCACATGTCTCCTGTCTGTCTGCATTTGGTGATTCCACACCTTAGTTGTCCCCTGTTAACGTGTTTTTATTCTTAGAGTTGCCCCATGTGTGTTCAGTTTCATTTTAGTCGTATGTGGTGTTCTTGTTTTTCTACCTTACTGAGGATCAGTTTTGAGATATTTACCATCCTTCTGGGAACCGATGGTTCTCCTGGGGACCGAAGCCCGGTCCTCATACAGGGGACTCCCCTTTTTTAGGGTTAGAGGTCAGCTTTAGATGTATGGTGTGAATTGAGTTTTTGTTAGGCTTAGGGTTAGGTATAGATCAGTTATAGTTAAGGTTAGAAAAAGGGTTTGGGTTAGGCATAAATTCAGTCACTAAAATCAATGGAAGTCAATAGACTGGCCCCATAAGCATAGCCAAACAAACCTGAATGTGTGTGTGTCTGACCCTGATCTTTTAGCCTTAGTTTAGTTCTGTGTTCTATTATCTCTCATCGTGTGTTGAATCAGTTTAATATCTTATGTTCTGCTAATTTCCATCTTTCATGTTTTTTATTTGGTTATTAGTTTTAAGTTTGATATTGCTTTTTGCGCACTCCTCTCCCTCTCTTAGCCCTGTTCCCTTGTCAGTTAGTGTCGCTCACTGCAAGTGTCATGCCAATTATTAATCTTCCCTGTGTGTTATGTCCTGTATGAGTTTGTAGTCGGTTTGTGCGTCTCAAATAAACTTTTTTTCTATAGATCTGGTACATGTCTGTCAGCTCTACTGGGTTTTGGACTTTATTTTAACTTCTTTTTAGATTCTGCTTCTGCCTGCTCCCCTTTTGGATTTGTCAACCTGTCTCTATGTGGATTACCCAGCTCTCAACCTGTTTCTGGATTCTGACGCTGCCTCTATTGGTTCCCTCACTGTACGTGTAAGTCAACATTCATTCAAAGACACTATTCACCTTTACCCATCTAGTCCTTGCTTCCACTGTTCAGTCTGATACATCCTGTGTTACCAATAAACTCTTTAAATTGTGCCTGTCTACTTGTTCATGCCCTTGAATTTGAGCTCAATTCTCAACAAAAACATTAGAGAATAGTACTAATATCAAAGCCGCAAATAGTGATGATCGGCCCTTGCACTTTGGCAGCCCTCCGGCCTTTGCAGCCACCACCTCCTCACAGTACCACCCCGCTCATGCACTTGTCCCCCTAAACTCTCGCAAAATGGAGACAGTAGCTTGAAGTGATTTGAAGATTCGTCAAGGACACTGTTCATTTCTACGAACAGACAGGGTAGGTGGAATAGCATTTGTGTAAAATATGACTAGTTAAATGCTTTTGTCACATTTCAGAAGGATAAGGCAAGGTTTTCATGGGCTTGACCAGATAAATATTTGCAGGGGATGAAGTTCATTGCTGATACACTTTACCAGTGGATTTCCTGATGAAATTTAATGTAGACTGATTATAGTATGTGGAAGTTATGGCAATATTTAAAGACATGTTGAATCATCAAAGTTTACTGTGCTTCCATGAACATATCTGTTTCGTTATAGTGATAGTTTTTTACCTTGTTAAATGAATACCTCATCTGTGGTCTGAAAAAGTTTCAGCTTTTCTGGTGTCAGCATTTCTGAGAACAACATCCATGAGTAAAACCTTACTGAAATTAGTGGGCAGGGCTAATGTAATTAAAAATATGACCATATGGTTTTTTTTGAGGACCTCACTGTGATCCTCCATATGCATTTCAGTACCATCCATCCATCCATTTTCTAAACCTGCTATTTCTTTTCAGGGTCATGGGGAGCTGATACCTATCACCAGCAGTCATAGGGCAAGAGGTGGGGTACACGCTGGAGAGGTCGCCAGTTCATCACAGGGCCACTCACACACCTTCTTGCCGCAAGGCAACAGTGCTTTCAGCTGCGCCACTATGCACTTTGCCCATTTCGATACAATCTAGGAAATTATCAGGGAGTGATATCAGTTTTTCTTTTTGGCTAGAAGACAAAGTTTGAAGTGAAGCCTGTGGTGTGATAATATTTAATTGCATAGTATTTACTAGTGTAATAGTAACCTGCTTGAAGCTTATCCTTATTTGAAGAATAAAACCATCTGCATTCAGGAGACCATGAAGAACACTGAAGGCCGAGGACTGAGGAGACGACACCTTATTTGGAAAGACTTTGCAGACTTTGGGAGCTTAAAGTAAAAAGGAATGCACCACATACAGCAGAAAAGGGGAATGTTTAAACAAACTGATTTACGTATGACATTGTGTTAGAGGCTCAGAGGCAAAGCCTTAAAAGGATGTACATGTGTTGATTGTGGTGTTAATAAATGGCGACTCTGAGAGAGATTCGCGGGCAGAGAGACTTCCTCTCTGTCCCAGACGCCAAACTGAATTCTGTCTCTGGTGTGAATTTCTCCAATGTTTTCAGGTCAACCCGGGATAAAAAGAACACGCAGTGCTGAAGACGAGGTTTATGGTGTTCGTGGTTTGGTACCACAAAGGGTAAAGAATTTCAGCACAACAAAAATGGTGACCACCGACGTGATCCTCGCAGTTGCAGGAGAAACATAACTTAAGTTCATTTTGGAAGTGGGACAAGACGAGTGCGCTCAACTAATAAGGTAAAGGTAGTACCTGTTGAAATTCTAAACTACTATATTGACAATTTTAAATTATGTTTTTGTCCCATGACTAAAAGGACTGTGAGTTGATGAATTGTTGACTATGAATTGTGTTGTAGTAGAATATTTGAATCAACTTGGAGTTGATGAGTTGAGTTGGCTTGGTGCCAAGAGTTTTGTGTTTTAGAATTTAGGTGTCGAGTCGGATGGCAATGAAAACAATCCTCGGAGGTGATCGCTCCCAGATTAATGTCGCATTTTTCGGTCGCTTTGGTAGCAGATTGGGTTTTTGAGTCAGCCCGGAAACTGAGGACTTCCGAAATTGTGGTGTTCAGTAATATTAATGTCTTGGTAAAGTCCTGACATCACGCAAGAAGAGATTTGGAGTCTCATAAAGGTAGGGAAAGAATTGTATGAGTGAGAGTGTGTGTGGAATGTGCATGGAAGGAGGAAATTCACTAGGATTTGACTCATTGCATGTCTGGTTGTTCAGATAAGTGTCGAACCCCATCTGGAAAGTAGATGTGAAATTAAATAAAAGGATAAAAAAAGAAACATTTGGCCGAGTGACAGGGAGTCACAGTAGAGAAGAAAATAAAAAAAATAGAAACAGAAATAAAGGGAGATACCAGTGTAAGTGCTGTCTGTATGTAGCTATTTGGTCTGCATATGTCTCTTTGTATGTGTGTGCAGAGGGAGTCTTTTCTCTGCAGCAGCTGACAGGATGATGTTATCAAAACTCTGCTGAATGGAATGTGAAGATTTTAATTCGTTCACATTTGGGTGATGAATGTTTGAGAGATCTGGTATCCCATAAAATCAGTTGTTCGAGTGAACCTCAGACTGGTTGGTCTGATTCTCTAACTAGGAGTTAAGAAAAGTAAAGTAAAATAAAAATTAGACCTGTATGTTGTATACTACTACTACTAATAATAATAATTATAATAAAGAAATATACAATAAGTTCCTATAGGTATAGATAGTAACAATAGAAAGGTTCATGAAAAAGATATAAAGAAAGAAAATTAAAATAAATAAGTAAACTGAACTGTGTTTCACAAAAAGCTCATCACAAGGAGGAGATACAAATTATATGCAAAATAAAAATTCTGATTGTAAAGCATCTAAAAAGCATAGAAATAACAATATTAATTTAATAGTGAATTAAATGTGATGTTGTGGTAGAAGTGTGAAAATAGAATTGAAATGAATTTGGATAATAGCATAAAAGACTATTTTAAAATGTGTATCTAATAGTGGTAACAGAACCATTAAAATTAATATTTCACTACATTCTGTGGATAGTTAAATGGTAAAAAATGAGTAATTATCTCTTGTAAAAAATAGGAAAAAAGAGCTGATCAACTCTAAATCTGAGCGCATCTAAAAGTAGCTGGTTTCTCCCGTCTCTGTATGCAGCTCTATATGATTCTGTAAGAGTGACGATCGAAGTTATGAAATGCCCCTTTTTCCCATAAACTCTGTGTTATTCTGCAAATTAGCGGATGGATTGTCGCCGATGTGCAAACTAATGGTTAGGCCTAGCTATACAGTGGGGCAAAAAAGTATTTAGTCAGCCACCAATTGTGTAAGTTCTCCCACTTAAAAAGATCAGAGAGGCCTGTAATTTTCATCATAGGTATACCTCAACTATGAGAGACAAAATGAGGAAAAAAAAATCCAGAAAATCACATTGTCTGATTTTTAAAGAATTTATTTGCATTTATTTGGTATAAAAATGCGGAAAATTATCAGTTTATGTCGACAAAATTAGCGTAAATGTGACTTTGTTTGATGCCATTTTGGGTGAGCGAAAAGCACTAAGGGATATGTAGTCCTCTTCATTGTATAATGTACCGTTTTATCTGATAGCATCAAAAGTATAATTTCTAAAAGAACGCAGTTCTTTTAAATGACAGAAGCTCTAAGTGGAAAATGTAAAAGCTGTCTAAAAAACTTAAACAGTAAACTGTTAAATGTAGATTGAGTGAACAATCAAACCTGAAGTGTTTGTCTTAGTTTCTTTTGATTTTTTTGTCAAATTATTTTTTTGTTAAAATAAATACGGAGCCAGGAAAACCCATTAGATTTAATGTGAAGCTAAAGATCAAAGCAAAAAGCTCTGCAGAGATACAACAGTGCAAAATAATATTGAAGCTAGAATAAAACTCATCAGAACAAAACATGAACTAGATAAATACAGAAACTGAATAACGATATTTGAAGTAAACAACAAAATAAAAAGGAAGCTGAACTCTTCTAAATAATGAACAATGATAAATTGAAAGTGAGGATTTGTCTGATAAAGTGAGATATTTAAGTAGTTTGTTAAGTGCCGAAGACAAAGACATTAATAAGAGAAAAAGCGGTTTTTACAGGCTTTCTAACCTGTCAGTAAGAAATAGATGATGACTTTTCTAGAAATGACAAATTTCTGCTTGATGCCAAATGATAAAACATTGATAGATCTTTGGATGCTTTAATATGATGATGAACCAAATAAATTGCATGACAAAATAAGAATTTAATGTAGCAGTTTAAATGAGAGAGAAAGAAAAAAAAAAAACTTTCTTTTATCTGGCAGAAACTTGATATAGTAGAAATGGGTGATTTGGGAAAACAATTAATGATAATTAGTATGTATGAGAAATGGGTTCAGGATAATAGTTTTTCTGTGGTGTATTATAATCAATTTGGCAATTGTTTGAGATGGATTTTGCAATTCAGAGATTATGATTTGCTACTTTTGTTGATTTCGTTGGTGTTAAGCTCATGTACACTCACCGGCCACTTTATTAGGTACACCTGTCCAACTGCTCGTTAACACTTAATTTCTAATCAGCCAATCACATGGCGGCAACTCAGTGCATTTAGGCATGTACACATGGTCAAGACAATCTCCTGCAGTTCAAACCGAGCATCAGTATGGGGAAGAAAGGTGATTTGAGTGACTTTGAACGTGGCATGGTTGTTGGTACCAGAATGGCTGGTCTGAGTATTTCAGAAACTGCTGATCTACTGGGATTTTCACGCACAACCATCTCTAGGGTTTACAGAGAATGGTCCGAAAAAGAAAAAAAAAATATCCAGTGAGCGGCAGTTCTGTGGGCGGAAATGCCTTGTTGATGCCAGAGGTCAGAGGAGAATGGCCAGACTGGTTCGAGCTGATAGAAAGGCAACAGTAGCTACGTTTACATGGGCACATTTAATCGGAATAAACGCCCAATCGGATAAAAAAGACGTCATGTAAACATGTCAATCAGAATGTTTTGATCCGATGCAGCCTGATCCGAAAGAAATTTACTTCCGATCGAGAGGGGTGGTTTTGTCCGATCTTCATTCAGATAGACGTGCATGTATACACCCGTTCGGAAAGAAAGGGTGAAAAAAGCCCACTGCGCATGCGTACAACTTCAGCGTGACGTCTTTCCGCTTTCGCAGACCCAAGTAGAAAACATGGCGGGAAGTAAACAGAAGTGGTCTGCTGGTGCAGTCATCCTGTCATCCTGCTCTCCTCTCCTGTGGTGGAGGAGCAGTAGCAATATGTATTCAGCCGCTAGCTTGGTTAATGCGACCAGTAAAAACCCAAACATAAAGGTAATCACCCGCAGAGGGTCCATATTGGGGATAACGTGAGTCAGATCGAGCACACGATGGGGCGGGAAAGACGTGCAGAAAGGACGGAGTTTGTTTACTTTTTTTTCCTCCCCCGGAAAGACAACTCGCTTGCTCAACTCATTTAACCTGATTGAGTGCTTGGTGCATGTGTACTCATGGCATGATCAGATCATTTCAGTTAGTGTCCATGTAAACAAGGATTTGGTAATTCCGATCGACCAAGATTTTAATCAGATCGGGGAAATTTGGCGCATGTAAACGTAGCTAGTGACTCAAATAACCCCTCGTTACAACCAAGGTAGGCAGAAGAGCATCTCTGAACGCACAGTATGTCGAACTTTGAGGTAGATGGGCTTCAGCAGCAGAAGACCACGCTGGGTGCCACTCCTTTCAGCTAAGAACAGGAAACTGAGGCTACAATTTGCACAAGCTCATCGAAATTGGACAATAGAAGATTGGAAAAACATTGCCTGGTCTGATGAGTCTTGATTTCTGCTGCGACATTCGGATGGTAGGGTCAGAATTTGGCGTCAACAACATGAAAGCATGGATCCATCCTGCCTTGTATCAATGGTTCAGGCTGGTGGTGGTGGTGTAATGGTGTGGGGAATATTTTCTTGGCACTCTTTGGGCCCCTTGGTACCAACTGAGCATCGTTACAACGCCACAGCCTACCTGAGTATTGTTGCTGACCATGTCCAACCCTTTATGACCACAATGTACCCAACTTCTGATGGCTACTTTCAGCAGGATAATGCGCCATGTCATAAAGCTGGAATCATCTCGGACTGGTTTCTTGAACATGACAATGAGTTCACTGTACTCAAATGGCCTCCACAGTCACCAGATCTCAATCCAATAGAGCATCTTTGGGATGTGGTGGAACGGGAGATTCGCATCATGGATGTGCAGCCGACAAATCTGCGCCAACTGTGTGATGCCATCATGTCAATATGGACCAAACTCTCTGAGGAATGCTTCCAGCACCTTGTTGAATCTATGCCACGAAGAATTGAGGCAGTTCTGAAGGCAAAAGGGGGTCCAACCCGTTACTAGCATGGTGTACCTAATAAAGTGGCCGGTGAGTGTAGTTTTCTGTTAGTGTTTGTGTTGTGTGTTTATTTAAGTGATAGAAGAAAAGATAAGTAAGAGACTGAATTAGTAATCTTCTTGTAAAGGATCTAATTGGGATCACTCAAAATGCATGCATTTGTTGTGTCAGGTTCTCTTATTAAAGTCGTACCAGCAGTAAATCAGCTTTAATCTGTATCTGTGAAGAAATGTTGTTTTAGTGGTTCAGTTATGGTAAAGTTTCAACTAACAGCAATTTATTTAATGTTTTGCATGAGATTTGTTCAGCTTTGTGAGCAGCAACGTGTTTAAACAGTATTTAGAAGTTATGTGAAGCTGAGCGGACAGTGAGGAACTTTAGTCTGTTGTTATGAAGACTGATTTTCTGTGTATAAATTACCTTGTTTAACAAAGAACAACAGTGAACTTCATACAGACTGTTTGGCTGATTCTCTATTGAGGAGGAAAATGAGTGTATTGCTGGGTTTCACTCACGTGACGCTTTAAATGGACTAGTAGAGACGCGATATCGCGAAAAAATAAATCTTCATTTAGGTTATGACCCATATAGTTAAAAAAATCGGACTTTAAATAGAGTCTGGAGGATTAACCCTATATTGAAGCTATCGACATAACAAACTCTCGTCCTGCGCACCTCTTTTTACACAGCAAATCAAATGAAAGCCTTCAAAAGCCTGGAAGCCAACAACTATTTTGTTCAGTTTGGGTCAACGATTTAGGATCCAGAGAAGCTTTAAATGGCTGTCGTCTTGTTTTTGCACGGGTAAGTCGTGAGTTGTGCTACTTTTAATTCGTGATAATAATACTATTGCTAATGCTAATAAAGAGTGTGTTTATGTGCTAGGGTCTACATGTAAATACCTTATTATGCCTTTTTAAATCCAAATTTCTATTAGATTTGTTTGATTTTAAGTAATTTCTCTCTAAATATTTCTATAATGTAGGTCAACCATTCACAGAGATCCACAGAACCCCCCATTAAAACGTGGTTTGTGGCCAGAGAAAAACTTGTTTATCTGCCATTTTTGTAGATATGTTTCTAAGTAAATGATCACTAAAACACTAGAACATTTATAAACCCTTTTATTAAACATTTTAGAAAGTGATCGCTGCAAACTCTAGCATTGTCCCTTTCTGCGCCTCTTGTTTTTAGCTCGAGATAAGTGATCCATTTCTGCCGTCTTCTTTCGGTAAGCTTTTAAAAATTAAGACCTTTGTGGCACACAACTTTCGAGACATGAAAAAAACGTTTGTCTTTCTCCCGATTAGAGCGGTTGAAACAACCATAGACCGCACAGATTTTGGGCATTTTTAAGCCGAATCAGCAGAGTTCAGCAGGGTTCTGTGCAGCGGCGGTTACTTCCTGACCCCCATCTGCATTTGGTGACGTCAACGCTACGTCATGTGAAACCCAGCAATAATGTTAATTGTGCTTGCTGAGAGAAGCAAAAGGGGGTCAAACTTTTATATGTTGTTAAATCAGACCTAAACACCTAATAGGAGTCTAAAAACTAACAACTTGTGAAATTTCTAGGAAACAATTTGCAAAATTAGACAAATACAGTAGAGCTCGTGTAGGCTTTGGCTTTCACACCTTTAACAAGGAAGATCGGCTTATTTTTGGTGACTTTGACAAGATTAAAGTTAAAATAAAATGAAATCAATGGAGTCCAAAATTAAAATTGAAAATTTGAATTAAAATTGCAATTATAACATTGGTTGTTTTCATGTAACAAAGTGGATAGTCTTGGAGGAGGTAAAATAGCATTTGATCTGTGATATACCAGAGGGGTTAAAGGTCAGTGTGCTGTCTGTGGTATGTGAAGCTGTGAAGGATGCAGCCATAGAGGGAGTTTCTGAGGTTTTTAAACATGATAAATCTGCTCTGAAAAATTGTGTCTAAACAGTTCAAAGCATGTTTAAAAATAAATTAATAAATAAAAAAAAAGACTGAAGTAACATAGCCCTAACCTGTATTTAGTGGAAGATAATGTTTAGAGACAATGGGATGTTTCAGAGGAATGAAAAGTGAAATATTTGTTAATTATGAGAAAAATCTGTTTTTACAGGTTTCCTGTTAATAAGAAAAGTGTCACGGGCTCAGTTATTTTTGTGACCCACATTGCAGGAACTCAGACACAGACAGTACTCAGGTGCAAAAGTGAAAGGTTTATTTACAGTGCTGTACAATGTGCTCTGGGGTCTGGTGCGTCAGGGGAGGTCTCAGCACTGTAACAGAAATGTTTGTTAGTTCCAGATCCAGACTGAAAGGCTCAGGTGATCTTGCAAGAACTGGTGAGGTTAACTCACAGGATGATGCAGGTAGCTGAACTCGAAGGGATGTCAGGTCCAGTGCGGTGCTGTGCAGGGAGGTGGTGAGTCCAAGGTCGGGTGAGGAGGCTGGAGGGAGACAGACAGGTTCCAGGCGATCAGACACTGGACACGAAGTAATCCTCGGAACACAAGGAGCAGGGTGAATAATCCTGGAGAGAACACGATAGTCACACAAACGAAGATCCACAGTCGTCATAAACAGCACATAAATCTCAGAAACGTTTCACTGAATCACTAGAAATTATCACAAGGCGTTGGCACACGGGAGCTACCATTCAGGTCAACAACCAGGCGATGAATGAAGGTCTGCCTCTGGCTTAAGTAGCACCCTGCTCCTCATCGGCGCTGATCGCCACCAGGTGTTGTTAATCTGCCTCGCTCTCCAGCGTAGATCCTCACTGCAGAGAGAAGACTCACCCGACACAGAACACACAGCACACACAAACACTGAACCTGACAAAAAGAAGATGACGTCTATTAAGAGATGACAAATTTTACTCTATTTTGATAACAAAGAACAAAAGGTTTAAGGGAATCAGATATGATAAATTATTCTTTAAAATTCTGTGTTCCGTCTTATTCACAAAATGAGGACGGATTGAAGACTCTAACTGTAATCTTTATTTGTTGGTTAAAGGTTTAATACTGAAGAAATAGTAAGATCAATTCATGAGTTTCCTGTTAACTAATAAAGAAACTTCAAATATGTCCAGGGAGGACCGTGTTTTAAAATAAAAAGGTTAAACTTTGAGGTAGAACTGAGAGGAAATAGCATACATTTTTATAAAAGGAGAACTTTTGATTAGGAGTTTGGAGTTTGTGTGAGTTAAGATCAGGAGAAACCTGATGTGCAAGTATGTGTATTTTGGGGTCTCTGTGTTGTAAGTGGCGTAGACCCATGTCTGTTTCATGTCAGCTTCACTGACAAGCTGAAGGAGTGTTTGGTGTGTTTTTTCATGCTGGATTTGCAGGACTTAATGTGTCTGTGTGAATGTGGCCCTATGTGTTACATGTTCTGTCTGACTCTTAATCAAACAGATTTGACATTAGTGTTTGTTCAAAACAACTGTGAGTATATGCAGAAATTTTTTGAGCTTATTTAATTGTTCTTTGATTAGGCTTTTCAGAGGTTAATGTCATGCAGGATTTGAGTTGTGTTTAAATGAGGTTAGTTAAATGTTACTGTTAGAAGGTACTGGTAGAAGTTGGATGGGTGACATCCCATTATTAGAGACATATCTATGTTGTGTTAAAAGGAGAATGATGAATAATATTATGGAGGTTATGGTTTAGTAGAAGATCAGGGAATGGTCTCTCTTAAATGTTTTTTGTCTGAATTTTCAAATGAAGCGGGAAACGTTACAAAGTTTGGACTTATGTTTAATTCAGTTTGTCTGATTCTTACTAGTTTTAATAATTTAGTTGGCTGATGCAATGTTTTATGTGGTTTGTGAATAAAGGTATTTTCTGACTCAGATTATCTTATCTTTTATTTAAATCTTGAGCAATAACGTTAGAATTAAGAAAAGGCAACATTTGATATCGTTTAACCGAGTATGAATAACATTTGAATTTTAACTTGGTTTTGAATAAAAATGAGAAATTAAACATGGAGTCAGTGAAAAAAACAAAACAAAAGGAAACAATTTATAAATTCATAAAATGGTTTTCTAACGAAAAGCAACTCCAAGGGGTGTGTTTTATTAAATGGAGTTAAAACACCAGTTAAAAGAACTTATAAAAATACAGTCGGTATCTTAGCAGGATTTTTTGTATTTAAAATTCGGATGTTGTCCTTTAACAATGAGGAATTGTTACGTTTTGATAGTTTTCCTATATAATTTTAAGACTGGCATATGTTAATATTTTCTATTCTTCTGCAAACATGAAGGAAAAAAACTGTCTTGGTGAAATTGTGTATGTTACACACTCTAATTTAAACAGGCAGATGAATAAAAGCACAAGGGAAAAACTTCAGAAATAAATATATATACATGCAACTTTGGTTAAATAGTAATAATAGGAGTAACAATATGCTAAAGTGTAGTTTAGATACTGCACATTGGTGTACTATTTTTTGAAATATGGTCACAGACTGTTAATGAGATCCATGTTGTGACCTGTGACCTAACAGGTTGAATGTGTTTGGGAGATACTAAAACAGAACACCTTACTTGAATTATTCTGAATGCCTCTAAAAAAACTTTTTTTGGATTTATCTATTTCTAATCCTTTTCCTGTTTGACAAATATAGCTTTTCTTTATTTTGCCCAAATGACAAGTGATAATGTCCTTGGTTAAAAATAGCAGAATTAAAGGGTGGATAGTAAATAGACATGACTAAATGAATGGGGATGTAAAGTTATTCAGAGGCTATTTTCTGAAAGAAGAGTTGTGAAGCTTCATGTTCAGAATTTTAATCCAGTTTGTGTTTGATCAGTCAACAATTATCTATAAAGGTGTATAAGGTTCTATTTTCAGCTAAAGTAAAATACATCTGAGCATTTTCTGACATGATTATGGCAACTATGCCAATAGATTTTCTTATGGATTGGATTTTGATACAATGTAATATGTTTTAAAGCTATATGCAACTTTGGAGGAATCCGGTTAAATTATATAAATTGTGTTTAGAACTGACTGAATAATGTCAGTTCTAAGGGGGAATCATATAAAATTATTTGAAAGGATTCCTTTGATTGCAGAAATACAGACTTATGGAAAGAAGGTTTTTTCCAAAATTTAATTGTTTTCCTTTAAATAAAAAAACTGAAATGATAACTTGATGATATTAAAGGTATGGCATAAGAAACAGAGTGTGGACAGTGATGGACTATCTGTGTGAAATAAATTAAGAATATTATGTTTCTAAAGTTTATGTAATGGTTGCAATAAGATTAACAATAAGATTAACTACTTTCAGCTGAAGTTGGAGGTTGAACATTTGTTTCTAAACACTGTGTTATTTATATTTTTACGAATCAGACTGAGATGAATTTAAATACTTTGGACTTTATGCTGTGCGGTCTTTTCACACAGTAAGAAAAAACTGTAGAAAATTAGGTTAGATGTTAAATTGGCTTCTCTGACTGACTTCAATCTGAGAACTGAATTATGGTTGAGTAAAATATTTTAGTGTAATTTTCAAGAGAATGGTTTCTGTAAATATCATTTAAGTCAGTTACTTGTTTTGGTCTAAATAAATGTAGATCTTGACTGTGTATTTGAGGTTATATAGGACTGATTTTTCAAACTGTTAGAGTTATTAAACAAGTCAGAAAATACAGCAATAAGAGAATAACTTTCATTTTAAGTAACAATCCAAGTAAGTGGTCAGAGGTTCAGCTTTATTAAAGTTATTGACCCACTGCTGTGCAGAGTTAGAAATGAAAATATAAATACATGGCATTTTTGGATTGCTCTATTACAGTAAAAAAATAAGACAAGTTGTTTCAGAGTTGTGATCTTGTTAAAAAGATACTAATTCATTAGGAATGAATTGTATAAAGTTATCCACCAGACAGAGAGGTGTGTGTGTGTATGTTTTTTCTGTGCTGTATCTGAACAGAGTCCTCGGAGCAGGAGGGGCCAGAGCAAGAGGAGACTTGAGAAGAGCAGAGACCATCAGAAAGGAGGATGAGTATAAACAACTTGTCAGAATCTATTCTTGTGGCTAACCATAACAAATTTTCAAGGAATTAAGTGTTTGAGTTACAAAATATAGAGGTTAGCTGAGTGGCTAATAATTTTACCACAGCTTGATTTGAATTTGTTCACAAGTAAATTGAATCTTTACTGATTAGAATAAATAACACTAGATATGATTTTAGTAGAAAAGTTCTGTGGAGAATATATTTTGATTCCCAACTAACGAAGGTTTAGCAGGGACGTCTTTCGGCCCTGTCGCAGGGCTGTGATTCCTGAAACCCACCGAGTGACAGCACATCATGCCATGGAGTGAAATCAACATATAGGGTCTACGTTCACTAATCACACATGTGTAAACCAGAATTTTGCTGTGCTTTGGGGAAGCTTACTCTTTCTTATATAGGATAAAGAGTTACTGCTAAGCCATTATGGTTAAATTTTAGATGTGTTGAACATATAGGATCGATGTTAGAGATTTCCATTTGTGCACTACACAGGGCCCTCTGGAGATATGGCACAGGACCTGAGGTGGGGCAGGTCTTTTCACAATCGCCGGAAAGAGGGTTCGCTACATGTAAGGAATAGTTTGCATCCAAACACTTATCTTATTTCTTATTATGTTTATGTTAGGGTAAGTTACAAAACCCACACCTTAATGGAAATTCTCTGGTTCTGTAGTACCCCTGACCAATTTGGATGACCCTGGGGGTCACAGGGGAGGTGTTTTGATTTATATAAATAAAACGTGTCCTCACCTAAATTTCGGAGGTGAAGANTACGAATCAGACTGAGATGAATTTAAATACTTTGGACTTTATGCTGTGCGGTCTTTTCACACAGTAAGAAAAAACTGTAGAAAATTAGGTTAGATGTTAAATTGGCTTCTCTGACTGACTTCAATCTGAGAACTGAATTATGGTTGAGTAAAATATTTTAGTGTAATTTTCAAGAGAATGGTTTCTGTAAATATCATTTAAGTCAGTTACTTGTTTTGGTCTAAATAAATGTAGATCTTGACTGTGTATTTGAGGTTATATAGGACTGATTTTTCAAACTGTTAGAGTTATTAAACAAGTCAGAAAATACAGCAATAAGAGAATAACTTTCATTTTAAGTAACAATCCAAGTAAGTGGTCAGAGGTTCAGCTTTATTAAAGTTATTGACCCACTGCTGTGCAGAGTTAGAAATGAAAATATAAATACATGGCATTTTTGGATTGCTCTATTACAGTAAAAAAATAAGACAAGTTGTTTCAGAGTTGTGATCTTGTTAAAAAGATACTAATTCATTAGGAATGAATTGTATAAAGTTATCCACCAGACAGAGAGGTGTGTGTGTGTGTGTGTATGTTTTTTCTGTGCTGTATCTGAACAGAGTCCTCGGAGCAGGAGGGGCCAGAGCAAGAGGAGACTTGAGAAGAGCAGAGACCATCAGAAAGGAAGATGAGTATAAACAACTTGTCAGAATCTATTCTTGTGGCTAACCATAACAAATTTTCAAAGAATTAAGTGTTTGAGTTACAAAATATAGAGGTTAGCTGAGTGGCTAATAATTTTACCACAGCTTGATTTGAATTTGTTCACAAGTAAATTGAATCTTTACTGATTAGAATAAATTATACTAGATATGATTTTAGTAGAAAAGTTCTGTGGAGAATATATTTTGATTCCCAACTAACGAAGGTTTAGCAGGGACGTCTTTCGGCCCTGTCGCAGGGCTGTGATTCCTGAAACCCACCGACTGACAGCACATCATGCCATGGAGGGAAATCAACATATAGGGTCTACGTTCACTGATCACACGATGTGTAAACCAGAATTTTGCTGTGCTTAGGGGAAGCTTACTCTTTCTTATATAGGATAAAGAGTTACTGCTAAGCCATTATGGTTAATTTTTAAATATGATACACATATAGGATCGATGTTAGAAATTTCCATTTGAGCACCGAACTCTCTGGAGTTTATGGCAATTGATCTGAGGTGGCCAGATCACTAGTCTTGCTGGAAGGGGAGTTCAAATCACACATAGGGGATAGTTTGCATTCAAACCCTTAGGTTATTTTATTTCTTATTATGTTTATGTTAGGGTAAGTTACAAAACCCACACCTTAATGGATATTCTCTGGTTCTGTAGTACCCCTGACCAATTTGGATGACCCTGGGGGTCACAGGGGAGGTGTTTTAATTTATATAAATAAAATGTGCCCTCACCTCTATTTCGGAGGTGAAGAGTGCTCTTTAAATGACCTGCATATTTTAGAAACCGAACCCATTTTCCATTGTGGTGTTGTTTTGACAAGACGCTGTGCACGCTTACACTATTTTTACACCTAGGGGTACACGTTCAAATCAGTTAAGGGCCTCGAGCTCACACATGGTTATAAATGTATACTGATACATAACTTTAGGAAGAGTTTGACCTGTGTTCAGGTCAAGCGGAGTTGTTTATAACATCCAGAAGAGGACAGTGTTTTTAGTTCTCCCTCTTGTTTTTAAGAGGGAGAAAGGGGGAATTGTGGTGTGATAATATTTAATTGCATAGTATTTACTAGTGTAACAGTAACCTGCTTGAAGCTTATCCTTATTTGAAGAATAAAACCATCTGCATTCAGGAGACCATGAAGAACACTGAAGGCCGAGGACTGAGGAGACGACACCTTATTTGGAAAGACTTTGCAGACTTTGGGAGCTTAAAGTAAAAAGGAATGCACCACATACAGCAGAAAAGGGGAATGTTTAAACAAACTGATTTACGTATGACATTGTGTTAGAGGCTCAGAGGCAAAGCCTTAAAAGGATGTACATGTGTTGATTGTGGTGTTAATAAATGGCGACTCTGAGAGAGATTCGCGGGCAGAGAGACTTCCTCTCTGGACAAATTCACACCAGAGACAGAATTCAGTTTGGCGTCTGGGACAATGTTTTCAGGTCAACCCGGGATAAAAAGAACACGCAGTGCTGAAGACGAGGTTTATGGTGTTCGTGGTTTGGTACCACAAAGGGTAAAGAATTTCAGCACAACAAGCCACACCCATATTTGTCAAGCTAGAATATTTATTTGATAAACAAATAATCCCCCAGTATCTTAAGACTCTGCTGACATAGTTTAATAGTGATCCATCACAGTATCTGGGAGTAGTTACTAAAAATACCATGTGTAAAATGCTCAAAAAGAGACATTTTCCCAGATGGCTGACTTCCTGTGATGTTTAGCACATGGTTCCAAGAGACTTTTTTGTAGGTCCTGAGAGAATACATGTGCAGCCCAATTTTCATAATCCTCAAAGCAGTGGGTGGGGCTAACAATTTAAATGCTTAGAATGGAGAGGAATGGAGCTGGCAGCATCAGCGGGGACCCCTCTCACCCAGGATCTTACCTCTTCTTTCACTTCCCCTCAGGTCGGCACTACAGATCTCTGCACGCCAAAACCACCAGACACGGTTTTTTCCCACAGGCCATCACAATTTTAAACAAACATGTTTAACTCGCCTAGAAAGGAAATAACGTGTTCCATCATTAAAAGAAAGTTATATACCTGCTCTGTACCACCTAACCTCAAACCACCAACTACACTTTAATGGTGGTAAAATGCTGCTAATGTATCTTGTGTGTTTTCTATGTGTTCTATGTCTAAAACGGTCTATTATCTTAAATGTCTGTCTGCTTGTACAAGAGAAAAGTGAGCCGGAATTAAATTCCTTGTGTGTGCGTAACATACTTGCCCAAATAAATCTTATTCTGATTCTGAATGGGGTGTTGTTGATGCAGTTAGCCACAAACACATTATTTATGTACTCAGGTATGTTTAGTCCTTACAAAGATTCATCCTATGAAGCCGATGTGCATGTCAGTATGCATGTCACTATGCATGCGCGTTTTTTTACGGAGACTCCAGCTTCCTCCCACAGTCCAAAAACATGCATAAGGTCAATTGGTAACTCCAAATTGTCCTTAGGTGTAAGTGGTTGCTTGTCATGATCTGCTATAGTTTGTAACTGGACCCAAATGCAAAAGAAGCAGCACTCCAAACAAAGATAAACTTAACTGAACTTTTAATAGGGGGGGAACAAAGAAAAGGTTTTGATTGGGCAGCGACTTACATTAATGGTGAGATGAAAGAAGGCTGGGCAGAGAACCATAATCCAGTCGCAAACATACAGAACACAATCCCTGAACAAAGATGAACTGAAGAACCTGACTTAAAGAGGCCATTCCATTAAAAACTGTTTTTCTAAGGTTTCTGTTGAATATTTTAGCTCCACAGGTGTTCTTACCTTCATAGTGGGCGTGAAAATAGGTCAACAAATTCTCTTTCAGTTTTTATCTCTCAAACTATGCAGGTGGCGATAAAACCCGAGTTCTCCCAAGTTCGAACGGCCTGTATTTGTTTTGTCACTTCTTTGGAAGGAAGAGACTACGCCTGCTGTTGCTATGCATAGCGGGGCAGGAAACAGTGCCTTGCTCTCATAGGCTAGTTTGTTATCCAATCTGAGTCCAGCAAATTCGGATAAGGAATATTAATGAGTTGCAGTCAAAGCCTGATGAATCTTGACGCAAATAAATTCAAAGGTCTGTAAATCAGTGTTTCCTAATGTTTTTTAGATATAAAATGTTTCATATTACAGATTAATACTTCAGAAATAACCACAAAGTAATAACATTTGTGTGAAATGGCCTATTTAAATACTAACTGTACCTAATTAACTGAACTCAAAACACCTGAACGGAAAAAACCAAGCTAAGGGTAAAACACTGGGGTAGACTGACAACACAGGAAGTAAATAGGAAATGAGCAAACAAAATCAAGGTACCTATCACTAACAGCGGAAAACAGGAAGTACAAAAGATGTCAAAATAAAAGCAAAAGAGGAAAACACAAAATGAGACTTGACCAGGGAAACAAAACTGAACATGGGAACCAGGAGGACACGGAGGAGGACAGGAGGAAACAATAACCCCAAAATAATCACATAACTCTACCCTGAGGAAAGAACAATACCACAGATGAAAACAGGAAACAAAGTACAAACATAACAAGTGACCTAAACATAGCAGAACAGATAATAAACACTCAGAACAATCCCATAAAACACTAAACTGAAAACAAAACCAACCCACAGAGGAAAAAACAGAGAAAAAAAACACAACCCAATCCCAGAGTCACAACATTATTTGTCTATGTATGGCCATGTGATGGAATGGCGACCTGTGAAGGGTGTACCCCGCCTCTTGCCCTATAACTACTAGTGATCAGCATCAGCTCCCCAAGACCCTGAAAAGCAATAGCAGGTTTAGATGTGATCTTGATGTGATCATGAATTTTGATTTTACAGCAAAAGAAATTGTTGATGGCGAGACATCAAATTTTGATGTGCCTCTGTGGCTACGCCTTAAAATTTAGAGCCCTAATTTTTTATACCATGTTAGAACAAATTATTGACTGTTTCCTGAACAAGGTAATTGTTAGTTTGGTAATGCTGTTCTCAGCAGTCAGACTAATAAAATTTTAGGCTTTTTAGTGTTAAACCTTAATCAATCCCTGCTATCTTTCCTTGTGTCTATCATTTTCATACTTAAAGACATAACTTTGAAGAGCAGCTCTTTATTTTACATGGATGTATGGTATTATTATGGATATAGTTGTGTACAAACAGTACATTTGATAAAACGCTGAAAAAATGTCTGAGTTTCTTTGATGTTCACTTTCACTTTAAGATGTGAGACTGTGGTCACCTCTCACAAGGTGAAACAGCTAATATATGTTTTAACATGGTTAGTTTCTTCCTTGTATGCTTCTGTGCTTTATTTTAATTTTTGAAACAACACAACTTGCACCTTTGCATGCTGTATACAAAATTACTGTGGGCTTCAGTGGCCAAAAATGCCTCTGCCGATTTTGGTCCCAGTCCAGCCTTGCAACAAGTGAAATTAATAATTTAGGGGATTACAGAAGACAAAGCAGGGCTGTTCATAAAACTAATATTTATATAGTATTTGTTTAGACTTATTCAAGGTCTCAGTTCTAATCACTGCAAAGCCAGTATAAAAAGAAACCTTTGCTGTCAACATTTACAGAGAATAAATGAGCACTTACCACCTTCTCTTTATTCAAATATAAAGGAAAGTCCTTGGAAATGATTGCAGCATATTGCAAAAGAACTTTGTTGATAGTCTGGAGGGAAGGAGAGGGATACATTTATTATTTACATCCTTTATTTTTTTTTATTGTATGTTTGCTCATTATTATTTACACATGCTAATAAAGAACACAATACCAAACAGTCTGTTTAGTTAATTAAGTAACTCTTTAGTAAGTAGTTATAACTGACAAAAGGAGTAAACAGGAGGCCAATGCAAACAGCCTGACCTTTGCAAAGCGGCACATGAAGTGAGCCAGGGCCTGTGGGTTTGGGCATTCAAGTTTCTTGATAATCTCAAAACTCTGGTTTAGCTGAGTGAACACGTCCACCACTGAACAGGAAAAGAGGGCATGTTCTGAAGTTTGTTGGAACTGAAAGAGAAGAAGAGATACACACAAGTTTAGACAGAAAGAGATAGTAAGGCAAGGGAAGGAAGTGAGGGAAAGATGGGGACAAACGTAAAATCTTAGACATTAAGAACTCTAATTTGTGTTACTTTATTCAGAGGAGTGGCAAGATTCCTTGGTGAAGATCACATTTGCATGAATCTGCCTTATGCCTCTACAAAGCATTTTGCTGTAAAAATATAACATCACCCCTTCATGTACAGTCATGTGCAAAGGTTTTGAGAATGACACAAATATTGGTTTGCTATATGACACAAAGTTTGCTGCTTTGTTGTTTTTAGAACGTTGTGTCAGTTGTTTCTGTGATGTATTGATGCATAATTACGAATACTTCACAAGTTTCAAAGGCTTTTATTGACAGTTACATCATATCATGCTAAGATTAAATATTTGCTATGTTGACCCCTCTTTTTCAAGACCTCTGCCACTTGCAATTGATGCTTGCAGTTTGTCAGAATTAATGGGTTTTTGTTTGTTCACCCGCCTCTTGAGGATTGGCCACAAATTCTTAATTGGACTAAGGTCGAGGAGTTTCCTGGCCATTGATCCAAATTTGCTCTATCATGATGGAAAAGGAACTGTTCTTCACCAAACTGTTCTTGGATAGTTGGAAGAAGTTTCTTTCAGATGATGTTTTGGAACTATTCTTTATTTATGGTTGTGTTCAATGAAAAGCAGCCCCACACATGAATGGTCTCAGGATGCTTTACTGTTGGCATGGCACAGGACTGATGGCAGTTCTCACCTTTTCTTCTCTCAAAAATCCTTTTTCCAGATGCCCCAAACAACTGGAAAATGGCTTCTTCAGAGAAAATGACGTTGTCCCAGTCCTCAGCAGTCCACTTGCTGTACTTTTTGCAGAATATCAGTCTGTCCCTGGTGTTTTTTTTTTGTAGAGAAGTAACTTCTTGGTGCCCTTCCTGACACCAAACCATATTCCAAAAGTCTTTGCCTCACTGTGCATTTACTCACACCTGCCTGCTGCCATTTCCTAGGATGCATTTACCCATTCACACAACCCGATATGTAAACCAGGGGGAGAGGGTAGGGGCTAACACTCACACAACCTGATACGCAGATCGGGGGGCAACATGGGGTTCAGTGTCTTGTCCAGGGAGACTTCAGGAGCAAAGCAAAGAGAGAGAAACCTTCACTTCTATCAGTCATATTGACAAATGTGAGATCTCTTAATAACAACTTGAAATGAACTTGATATTCTGTTGAAGACCCAGCCAGAGTATTGGGAATGCAGCATCATGTGCTTTACTGAGACATGACTAAAGGAGCATGTCCCAGACTCCAGTGTGTCTCTGTCTGGCTTTCAAACAATACAGGCAAACAGAGATTTGAAGAGGAACGGCAAAAGGAAAGGATGTGGGATCGCTGTACTTTTTATCAAAAAATTGTGTCACCCTTGACATGCTGTTGTGAAATACAGTATCATCTCTGCAGTCCAAATATTGAACTCTTGGCTGTTGGTTTTTGTCCATATTGCTTAGCGAGGGAGTTCACCAGTGTTATTTTAGTGTAACCCCTTGGGTTCCCAAGCATAAATGTGTTTGTTGTTTTTTCAAATAACAGTAACTGTATCAGAATTAACGTTAATTTGTTATTGTTTTTTATTATTATTAAACAACAGAAAATTAACGAGTAGGATGTAATGATTGGCTATTTGTTTTGGAAAAATAAAATGACCAAACAGTTTGGTGTTGTGAGTGAATAACAAAACAGTATAATGGGTAATAGTTGCCTGTTAAAACATTGTGTTCTGTTACTTTAAGAAAAAAAAGCTTGTATGTGATGTACAGCTCAACACAAGGTGTGTGAAACAGTATTGCTGCATTTTATTGTTGTGCTGCCCACAGTCAGTCACTATTTGATAATTTTACTGCAAAGAGACTTTTTCCACAAAGAGACATTTATTATGATGGTTAAACGAACTGAGCCGACTCCAAGCGCTGAAGCCAGAGCGGCATCGTCCGACAATGTGGCCCCGCCACCTGGATCGGCCTTTGGAGGTTGACCAGTCCAGAACGGTACAGCACTCTCATCAGTCCAGGCAGAGATTGATCACACACATCAAGTCTTGCACCATCGATTAAAGGCTCCTCCTGTAGCCAATGTGCAGATTTGTGCTCACCTCTAGTCAACTTAAAAAGAGCACATACTTTAAAAAGCCCTTGATAAAACCCCGGCAAAGTGCGTAAAAAAGCGGGGATGTAAAACCTGTTAAAAACCATGCATAATCTACATAGATCTAAACCAGCCAGACGCCTCAGCACATGACCTGCCACACTTCTCCAAACTAAGTCTGAAGAACCAAATAAAAACTGTTTTACAAAGTGTAGCCTGAAAATACTAGCCAGGTGGACCAGGCCCTGGCCCCCCTCCTCCCAGGATAAAAACAGGACAGCCTGTGGAACCCAGTGATACTTGTCCCAGAAGAAACTGGCCATTTCTGCCTGTATCCTCGCCAGCAGGCCACCTGGTGGTTCAAGTCACACCAGTCTGTGCCACAGCAGGGAGCCCACCAAGCTGTTTAGGACCAGTGCTCTTCCCCTGTTTGACATCTGTGGGTGAATCCACTGCCACTTCACCATTTTTTCAGCAACCTTTTTAAATACCCTTTCCCAATTTTTCTCCAGCATGTTTTCATTGCCCAAGTATACACCTAGATACCTCAGGCCATCTCTCTTCCACTGTAATTGATGAGGCAGTGTGGGGGGCCACCCTCACACCTGCCGGTCAAAAGAGCATTACTCTTACTCCAATTTACTTTTGCAGAGGAAACCTTCTGCATTTCGGTGACAACATTAGTCAGAGCATCAACATCATTCTGATCTTTAATAAAAACGATTACATCATCAGCGTATGCAGATAAAATGAACCTGTCATCACAACCAGGCAATGCTAGGCCACTAATTATTGCCCTTAATTTGCTGAGAAAGGGTTTCCAGGGAGAGTGCATACAGCATCCCAGACAGGGCACAGCCTGTCTACACACCCTAAAAGGAGCACACAGACTGCCATTGATCTTCAGTACACTCTCAATGTCACGGTATAACACCCTGATCATGGCTACGAAACCAGCATTGAACCCAAAACTCTCCATGGTTTCCTATAAAAAGCAGTGTTCAACACGGTCAAAAGCCTTTTCTTGATCCAATGAGATCAGGCTGACATCGACTTCCAATGAACCAGAGACGTCCAAAACATTATGAATTAGGTAGATATTATCTACGATGGACCTGCCTGGCACACAGTACGCCTGGTCACGATGGATGACCTCCTCCATGGCTCCCCGCAGTCTCAGTGCCAGGGCTTTTGACATGATCTTATAGTCTGTACAGATTAGCGACACAGGGCGCCATTTCTTGATCTCCTTCAGATTCTCCTTCTTTGGCAGAAGAGCAATAACCGCTCTGCAGCAGGACATTGGTCGCACACCACACCCGAGGCATTCATTAAAAACATCAAGTAGATCATTGGAAATGAAATGTCCCAGGAGGTTTTACGAGCTCTACTGGTAGTCCATCAATGCCCAGGGCCTTCTGTCCTTGCATGGTCTTCAGTGCTGTGCCAAGTTCATGCACAGACAGAGATTTAGCCAGCCTGGCGTTCACCCCATCAGAGAATTTCGGTAGCCCTGTTAAAAACTCCTTAGATGAGTCGCCTCTTCCCGCCTGCTCACTCCAGAACACTGCGGCGAAGAAAGAGGCCGCCCTCTGCCGTATCTCACTGGGCTCAGTCAGCTCTTGTCCATCCTCTGACAGCAGGGAACAGATGACTTTTAATTGTCCATGTTTTTTCTCAAAACTGAAAAGAAAAACTGGAGGAGGCATCCATGTGGGAGATGTTCTTAACCCTAAAGTGCACCAGCGCGTCCTGTACTTTCGTCTCAAGCAGGTTAGCCAAAGTGGCTCTTTTAGTCTTAAGGGCATAAAAATGCCCTTGATTTCCTGTGGATTCCACTCACACTCCACAATATCAATCTCCAGATCACTAACAGATCTGGTGATATAACTCGTGACACCAAGACTGTACTGTAAACCCTCCTGTTCCACTCCCTGCTCCAGTCAACTTTATTAGAATCCAGACCAAGCCTCATGGGTGGGCCCATGAGGCATGAGCTCAGAAGTGTGGCTCAGAAGTGTGATGTGAGAGTCATACCTCATCCACCTTTATATGCGTTGGAGAAAAGCTATAGGCAAGCAAATTGGCTGTTTAACAACTAAACACCAGAAGAACATGGAGGTTGAGATCAGTTTGTCAAACTACGTAAATGCAGATCTATGCAGAGTTTGTATCAGTTACCCAGTCTGATTTGAGTCATGGTTGCCAAAAACTTTACAAGAACGACTGACTTTAGTGATGTAGTTCGTGTAAAATATTCAATAAAATGTCGGGCTGCATAACTGACTTTATTTTCACTCTCACATGTAGCGTTTCGATGAATTTAAAACTGAATCACTGATATTGGCTCCAAGTGCATTGTAGGGAAAACTCATCACCACCCGTCCACCACCATCATTTGAATGACATTCTTCACCTCAAGCAAGTTGGTGGCAGTAATGCACTAATTCCTTGTTTGTCAGTCATGAATGATTATCAAGAAGAAGAAGCGTGTGCTAAATGATGTAAACATTCAGAGAAATACACACAAGAAAGGAATTTACAAAAGCTTTTAGCGAGAGAATTGGATTGAGGAAGACTACTTTGTTGGAGTACATTAACTGGCCGTAAAAGGATTGTTTTAGTTTTGTATGATGGCTCTGCGGTGGTGAGTTACATTACATTATTTTTCTTTCGGAGTGCATCAGGGCAGTTCAGCAGTGAGTAGCTTCATAGATAAAAGCAGCAGAAAAATATCAAAAAGAATCGACATGATAGAAGCAGGGCTTGTTGTGATTTCAGTTTGTTGTTATTGATTGGTTTTTGAGCAACTCTTTACAAAACTGGTTGTTTCGCTACGTCTGTTCATTTCCCTCCGAATCAGCGCGAGTTAACCAAAGATCTTCTATCAAGGTAGCTAGTCCCTTTTTAAATATAAATGTGTAATATGGACATAGAGTGTCAAAAAGGGCAGTTTTGACCTAGAAATATGTAACATACTGCCAACAGGAGGAGATAAAAATGCTAATGGGTTAAATAAAAATGGTGCCCCCCCAAAATAAATTGCTGCCACCCCATCTAAATTGTCCTGGTGCCGGGTCTGTTTCTTGCAGCAGGATCACATCTATGTGCTTAAGTTTTAAACACTCAAAGAGTGCTGCTCTCTTTCTCGGGTCTCTTGCTCCATTCACATTTAGGGAGCACATCTTAAAACCGCTCATAGTACCCGTAGTGTAAAAAATCTGACTGGCACAAATAAAAAACACCATCATAGCAAACACAGTGGTCATCATTTTCCTAACCATTACTGCGTTTTAATCTTGGCCAAAAGTTTCTTTAACCCGTATATCTCCTGATTCGTGAAACTCATTTACCATGTGACATTTAACTGACTTATAAAAAGTCTTGACATCAGGAAAGAATGTTTCAATGTTTACTCCTTTTCATTCTTCTTCTCTCTTCCGCCTCTCGTTGTGAACGGTTGCTCTTCCAGCTGCTCCCTTATCCTTGTCCTCCCCCACTGTTCCTGCTTTTCTTTTTGTCTCTGTGTTTCTCTGTACTGGCTGCTGCAAATTGAAAATTTGAAAATGGATCTGGTTTCGTGGTCACTCAATGCATTGGACAAAGGTTTTTCAAACTTAAGGCTGAAAAAGGGGAGCCGTCATGCCCGGAGTACCTGCTGATCGGCGTTGGTGGTTACCTGATGTATCTGCAAATTCTAAAGTTATGGATTGGATGGGCCGCATCTGGCAACACTTGGACTAAAAGAGTCGGAGATCTGGATCGCAAACTGGATGCGGTCTCGGAGCAGTACCGTGACCAGCTGGCTGTGATTCTCGAACAGGACCGGGAGGTCCAGGTGCGGGATCGTAAGCTGGCTGATGGGGTCCTGGAGCTGAACCGTAAACTGGGTGCGCTGCTGGATCTCACTGGAAGGATTGGTGCCACCTTGGAGAAGTTGCAGTTTCGGCTCGGAGTGGAGAAGTGATTGATTGATTATTGGTACTATGCAATTTGGCCTAATTCGGATGATTCACCATATGGACAATGAGAAGCTGTTGGAATTCTTCGACTTAATCTCTGTTATCTCATTTCGGCTGGCCTCAAGGCCAAAACACTAAATTCCTCCTGGAGCAGTGAGCACCTAGACACACAGCCCCCTCCTTACCCGTGTCCACCGGGCGCCAAAGACTGTGGAAGACATAACATCTGCATTGTCCCAGAGACGGTGTCCTTGATAACTCTCCGCACACAACCACATACACTGATTACATTCACATCCTCAACAAAGTTCTCAACATGTCTCGTGTATCCCCCCCCTGCTGGAGGTTTTTATTGCTTACATCGAGCGCCCCTCATGTTGGGGCACTAGGTGTAGGGAACCTTTTTCTCCTCCCTCTGACCTTACGTGGTCTTATTCATCTTTTTTTCCTAACACACAGGCTGATGCATGCTTATGTATATGTATGTATGTATTTGTATGTATTCTCCTGTGTGATCTTGGCTGGCCTGAATGATGTGCGCCGGGTATACTGTGACCCTTGGCAGCCTGGAGAGTGAAGGCCAAGCTGTTCTCTGTATCTCCATGTCATTGTGAAGCACTTTGTGATTTTTATCTGTGAAAGGTGCTACTGTATATAAATAAAGTTTCTTCTCTTCTTCTTCTTCTTCTTCCTTTCACATTTTTTGTATCATGTAAAAAGAACTACCACAGCAGGGTAGAGTTTTTCACTCCCATCAGAAGCCTGACTCAGGGAGATGTCACTCATGTCTGATACAGCTCTCACAGTCACTGTCAACAGCTCCCTCCACACTGAGGCTGGCCCCCACCTGTCTGCTGCTCTTTGCCCCGCCTCTCGTTTCAGTGACTCCATCAGTGGACACACTTCTTTTTTTGAGCTCTTTTTCCTCAGCCTGATTTGGCGTTTCTAGCTCCATATCCTCAGCTGGTTTCACCAATTTCCTTCACCTTTTCCTGTCCTCCTCCGCTGCACTCAGAGCCCTCCATCACCTCAGAGCTGGGCGCCGACTCTACTTCTGAAACTTTTCCCATTCTCCACATGTCCCTCTTTCACACCCTGCTGGTTTTCAAGGTGGGGCTGAGCCCCCTCACCCTCAGCCTGGTTCTTCTCCCTGAATCGTCCTTCTCAGTACTGACTGTGTCAGTCTGTTCAGATGCACTAGGTTCAGCAGTATTGGGCTCTGATGATTTTGTGCTGTCTGAACTGTCATTAACTGTGCTGGATGTTTTGTTCTGTTCAGATGCACTAGGTTCAGCTGCATCTGGCTCTCCTGTCTTTGTGCTGTCTGAACTGTTATTCTTAGTAGAGCTGGAAGGTTTTTTCCCTCCACTAGCAGGGCCAGACCCCGCTTTCTGCGGATACACCTTCACCGTGTGGTCCTCCTCCTCAAACTTGAAACATTTCATCACAGAGGAAGTAGCAAATAAAATGTAATCAAAGTCATCAACTTTGACGTGGAATCTCAGGTTGAGCTCCTCTGACCTGTTGGGCAGGATCTGGAACAGCTGCCACATGTGCGACACTACGTGGCTCAGTAGAGGAGACTTACACCCAGACAGCACTTTCTTTATGGGAGAAACCACCTTCCCGTGCCTGGACAGCTCTCTCCTCAGGAACTCATTAGAGATGAAAGGTGGGAAGTTAGACAGGATGACCCAAGTGGCCAGCTGGGCCAGCGGGACCACCTGCACTAACGCCCCCCCCCAACAGTGAGACCCTTCTCAACAAGTTTGTTTGCTTGTTCGACTTTACCCACGAACAGGACCACAGCTCTGTGAAATCCGCAGCCCGACTACATCGCCCACCGCCAGGGCAACCTCCTCCACGCTGCACGAGAAGCCAGTGTTCACCCTCACACCATGCCTCCGTGTGAGTGTGGCGAAGCCACCCGTACTAGCCATGGCGTCGGCGAACAACGCCACCCAGACTGGCCCACGGTCTCTCCAAATACACTAAACACGTACAACTTAAAGAGAGAGAGAGAGATTTTAAAACTCCATTTATTCACAAAGTGGTGCTATGAGTCAGGAAAACCTTTTACAACAATACTTTGCCAAATTCAAATTTTCCATCAGCAACTTTACAGAGAACTTCCTTCTCAGACCATTTTTGAATAAAACTGTCCATGTCTTGACAAATGGAAAAATATGCAAATTCCAGTAGAGAGAGAGAGATTTACAAAGACAAACATAAAAAAACAAAAAGAAAACATAATTATATAAATATTTAAACACCTTGAAAAAGAGGTCAGAAGCAGAGCTGCCCCTCCCTGACAGAGTCAGTATCCACCCAAGACCTCAACTGTCCACAAAGTCATCTAGCTTCTCATTCATCTGACTGACCCCAAACTCCAGCAGGAGTCGAGCCTTCACCATTTTTACAAATACCGTAGTACTTCAGCTCTAACCTGGCTTTCACCTTTCTCTTCCTGCTCAGGTACACCGCAATCTTAGCCTGGCCCAGGAGGAAGTGGAAGAGACGCCCCTTTAGTTTAGCTCTACTATTCTTAAACCCTCCAACAAAAAACAGTGCATTAAACACACATCAACACTGTGTGAATACAGACCTGTGCTGAGCAAACAACTGTGCCAGATGATTCGGGGGATTCACACATCTAAGTTTGTGCCACAGAGCAGAGGAAACCAAATTATTAATCACTAGTACCCTTCCTCTGTAGGACATTTTTGGCAGTAACAACCTCCACCTTTCTAAGCGAGTCTGAACCCGCTCTACAGTCTGGTCCCAGTTTTTGGACTGTGGTCAGGGCCAAGGAAAATGCCAAGGTATTTGAAGCCCTCCCTGCTCCATATCAACCCCCCTTGAAACCTGTACAATGTAGGCTAAAATGTCAATATCTTCTTGCCTGTCTAGGAACACCATCACATCATCAGCATAGGCACACACCTTTTAGATAGGACAGCCAGAAAACTTAATGTCTTAATTTATGCAAAAAAGGCTCTATAGCCAGAGATCATACAGTAACATTCCAGATAATGAACAACCCTGCTTAATGACCCTCCCCACACTGAATGGAGCACTAAGAGCCCCATTGACCTTCAGCACACCCGTGATGTCACAGTACAGGGTCCGGATGTAGGCTATGAAAACAAAATAGAACCCAAAATCTGCCAAAGGTACTGATGTTCAACCCTGTCAAAAGCCTTTTCCTGGTCTGTAGAAATCAGACCCAGATTGATGCCCAATAGACTGGAGACTTCCAAAACATCACGAACTAAAGTGACATTATCACTGATAAGCCTGCCGGGTACACAGTAGGTCCAGTCTGTGTTGACGACCAAAGACATCACTTCACGGAGTCTCGATGCTAGGACCTTAGACAGAATTTTGAAGTCTGTACAAAGTAACGACACTGGCATTCAGTTCTTCAACAGCTGTAGGTCTCTCTTTTTCAGCAGCAGGGTGAAAACAGCTCTCTGGCAGCTCAAAGGCAAGCGGCCCAACTGTAACCTGTCTCTGAGCACTTCCAGAAAATCCTCTCCCAGAATGTCCCAGAAAGCCTTCTAAAAATCAGCTGGTAGTCCATAAATGCCAGGAGTTTTTCCTGTTTTTAAGCTTCCAATGGCAGCAGTTAACTCAGACAGAGACGAAGGAGCCTTAAGCTTGCAGTTCTCCTCATCATTAACTTGAGGTAAGTCTTTAGAGAACTGAATTCTTCCATCAGTCTTTTCACGCAACTCTGAAGAAAACAGCTTTTGATAGAAAATAGAGGCATAACGTCGGATGTCAACAGAGTCCGTCATAAGTGTCCCATTATTCTTTTCTAGGCCAAAGAAGAACTGTGATGGAACATCCATTTGTGAGAGTTTCATATGACGCGACCGAACCAGAGCCCCCTGAGCAGTAATACCCAGCAGGTTGGCCGGAGCTGACCTTTTAGATTTCAGGGACTGTAAACACCCTTGTTCTTCTGTAGATTCTGCTAAATACTGCAGCTCTACCACTTGTATCTCCAAATCTCTCACATGCTGGGGCCTGTCCTTTGTGACACCACGAGTATACTGCTGACATAGCTGTTTGATCTGTGCTTTACCAAAATCCCACCATGTTTGCAAATTAGCAAATTTTGCTTTCCATTTCCTGTGTGAAGACCAAAACAATGCAAAAGCAGATTTAAATGCCTTATCAATTAACAATGAGGTGTTAAAATGCCAATATGCACTGGTAACTTTCACATTAGAAAAAAACACATTCCACACAACAAGACTATGGTCCGGGATATCCACCGGGCTAATGTGGGCAGATGTGCAGGCACTGAGTTGGTGTCTCAGGTAGTACATCCTGTCTAAACTTGCCAATGACAACTGATTGTCTCTGCAGTGAACCCAGGTAAACTTCCTCTCCACTGGATGAAGAGTACTCCACACATCTGTAAAATTGTGAACCTCCAGCAGCCTCTGTAAATGGACAGAAGAGGCCAGATTGGGCTTATGATGGTTCCTATCCAACCGTGGCTCAGCTGTGCAATTCCAGTCTCTAGCCACAATCAGAAAGTTTCCATTGTATGAGGTGTTGAGGAGATCCAGAAACAAAGTGTCCAGTACAGCTAGTCTCTGTACTCCTGTGCTGGGCATGTACATGTAGCACCTGTGCTGTTAGGCCAGGATAAATACAGTGGGGCAAAGAAGTATTTAGTCAGCCACCAATTGTGTAAGTTCTCCCACTTAAAAAGATCAGAGAGGCCTGTAATTTTCATCATAGGTATACCTCAACTATGAGAGACAAAATGTGGGAAAAAAATCCAGAAAATCACATTGTCTGATTTTTAAAGAATTTATTTGCAAATTATGGTGGAAAATAAGTATTTGGTCACCTACAAACAAGTAAGATTTCTGGCTTTCACAGACCTGTAACTTCTTTAAGAGGCTCCTCGGTCCTCCACTCGTTACCTGTATTAATGGCACCTGTGTGAACTCGTTATCAGTATAAAAGACACCTGTCCACAACCTCAAACAGTCACGCTCCAAACTCCACTATGGCCAAGACCAAAGAGCTGTCAAAGGACACCAGAAACAAAATTGTAGACCTTCACCAGGCTGGGAAGACTGAATCTGCAATAGGGAAGCAGCTTGGTGTGAAGAAATCAACTGTGGGAGCAATTATTAGAAAATGGAAGACATACAAGACCACTGATAATCTCCCTCGATCTGGGGCTCCACGCAAGATCTCACCCCGTGGGGTCAAAATGATCACAAGAACGGTGAGCAAAAATCCCAGAACCACACGGAGGGACCTAGTGAATGACCTGCAGAGAGCTGGGACCAAAGTAACAAAGGCTACCATCAGTAACACACTACGCCGCCAGGGACTCAAATCCTGCAGTGCCAGACGTGTCCCCCTGCTGAAGCCAGGACACGTCCAGGCCCGTCTGCGGTTTGCTAGAGAGCATTTGGATGATCCAGAAGAGGATTGGGAGAACATCATATGGTCAGATGAAACCAAAATAGAACTTTTTGGTAGAAACTCAACTTGTCGTGTTTGGAGGGGAAAGAATGCTGAGTTGGATCCAAAGAACACCATACCTACTGTAAAGCATGGGGGTGGAAACATCATGCTTTGGGGCTGTTTTTCTGCAAGGGGACCAGGACGACTGATCCGTGTAAAGGAAAGAATGAATGGGGCCATGTATCGTAGGATTTTGAGTGAAAACCTCCTTCCATCAGCAAGGGCATTGAAAATGAGATGTGGCTGGGTCTTTCAGCATGACAATGATCCCAAACACACCGCCCGGGCAACGAAGGAGTGGCTTCGTAAGAAGCATTTCAAGGTCCTGGAGTGGCCTAGCCAGTCTCCAGATCTCAACCCCATAGAAAATCTCTGGAGGGAGTTGAAAGTCCGTGTTGCCCAGCGTCAGCCCCAAAACATCACTGCTCTAGAGGAGATCTGCATGGGGGAATGGGCCAAAATACCAGCAACAGTGTGTGAAAACCTTGTGAAGACTTACAGAAAACGTTTGACCTCTGTCATTGCCAACAAAGGCTATATAACAAAGTATTAAGATTAACTTTTGTTATTGACCAAATACTTATTTTCCACCATAATTTGCAAATAAATTCTTTAAAAATCAGACAATGTGATTTTCTGGATTTTTTTTTCTCATTTTGTCTCTCATAGTTGAGATATACCTATGATGAAAATTACAGGCCTCGCTGATCTTTTTAAGTGGGAGAACTTACACAATTGGTGGCTGACTAAATACTTCTTTGCCCCACTGTAAGCTATTCTACCAGTTCTAGGTTCTGAGTGGTGAGCAACAACAAGAGCCAAAGACAGAAAACTTTCAATGAAAAGCCGGAAGTTTAATAAAACAAAATAATTGAACAGACAAATAACAAAGTTTCCACCTGAAGTGAATGAAATGACCATAAATAACCTTTTGTTATTTATTTGTTTTACTTTTATCCTTTTAGTTAAAGCTCAACTAAAAGTTTGGTTTTTAGTTCCTTTCAAGTTTACTTTATGACCGGCCATCTAATTTAAAGTGCTTTCTGTTTAAACCTGTTTTGGATTGCTCTAATTTGAGTTTAAAGCTAATTTAAGCTCAACAATTTACGGTTCCTGGTTTATATGGATCGCTACTTTTGATTTCAATAAAGTTTTCTTTTACCTTGAAATGACACCTTATGTACCCTTTAAAGTACACAACCATTAAACATGAACAATCATGTAACAAAAGAAAACATTTCAGAATCTTAGTCTTTACATTCAGCAAAACCTTAATTATCCATCAAGTTTGTGCTTCAGAGTTGACGTATGTCCAATGTTCAATAAGTTTTACTCCAACCTTGTTGTGGAAGAGAGTGATAAGTCCAAGCAGGACCAACGCAACACTTCAGCAAAACTCCGCCGATGGGCCTGGAAGCGTCTTGTGGGATGGTATTGGCTCGCCTCAACCTCAAACCGGCAGGTTTGAGTGATTTCCGGCATAGACAAAAAAAGTAGACCAGCAAATATCACATTTAGCATATAAAATAAAGGAACACTAAATAAAAATATAAACGCTATTTACATCTGCGACTGGAGGAGAACACAAAATGGCGGCTGCTTGGAAGTGAACAGAAAAAGTTGCAGCCGTCCCGCTTACTATTGCACAAAATAAAACCTTGTTTTACATGAAATAAACTATTATAGCCAACACGGATACATTGTAAACCTTCCGATAAAGAGAGTAGAGATGCAGGTTAGGTTCTTTTACCGTCTCCGTCGCTTATTGTTCAAGGTAGAAGCCTATTGGCTCGTTACCGCAGCTATAACTGCAGAGTTTCTCCTCAACGGCTCCTGCGCAGCAAAGTTTGCTCCTCCTCTGAACCGGCCAGGTTATTTTTAACTTTTCCTTCAGTCTTTAAGTCCAATACTTTTTCTTTTACTTAGCTTGATGGCTGTTCAGCTCCAAGTCGCTTATTCCTCAGCAACTGCTCTGGTTCCGCGTCCCGCTTCTCCGTCTGAGTGTACACACACCAGCTGCAATGTCTCCCTCTGCTGCTCATTTGAGGAGTTTTTTTTTTCTTCAGGAGGCATCTTGAATCAACCCTATCGACAACAACTCACAACATATATTCTTTTTTTTTTTAAATGAAATTGTAAATGTTAATTTAGCAATGTGTATTGACTTATAGCAGGCATGGGCAAACTACGGCCCGGGGGCCACATGCGGCCTGTTAAATGTTTTAATTCGGCCAGCCGAACTTGAAAAAATTAAATGAATTAACCTTGTTAATGTTTTATTTTCCCTGTAATTCTGATGTGTCCCTACTAGGAAGCACAGGGGTGCACATAGTATTTTTGGCCTGGTTCTCGCTGTGTCTCTTCCGAGCTCCTCTGCTTTGTTTTTGGTTTCATCAAGCTTCAAATTCAGTCTGTTTACTTTACCTGGCTCTATATTTGTTTCAATAAAAATCCTTTAATTGTTGAAAAAATCTAGAGAAACCAGTAAAATATAAAAATACTGGTAAAAAAAAAAAACCTTCAGAGTTCAGGTTTGATTGTTTACAGGTTTGATTGTTAAATGGTAAATGGTAAATGTCCTGTATTTGTATAGCGCTTTTCTAGTCATTCAGACCACTCAAAGCGCTTTTACACTACAAGGTTTTGCATTCACCCATTCACACAACCCGATATGTGAGCCGGGGGGAGAGGGTAGGGGCTAACACTCACACAACCCGATACGCAGATCGGGGGGCAACATGGGGTTCAGTGTCTTGCCCAAGGACACTTTGACATGTGGCGGTGGAAGCCGGGATCGATCCACCAACATTCAAATTGGAGGACGACCGCTCTACCCACTGAGCCACAGCCGCCCCACTGTTCACTTTAATGTACATTTAACAGTTTGGTGTTGAAATTTATTAGTCAGCTGTTGGGGCTTCTGTCATTTACTGTAACTGCTTTTTGTTTTGAAATGATGAGGATGTTTGTAATGTGATACAGTCAGATAAAAAGATACAGTGGACAGTTATGGGGCATTGACTGCATATTCCATAGTGCTTTGCACGCATTCAAAATGGCACGGATCACAGACAAATACGCTGATACTGTTGATTAAGACAGGTGGTTTTCTGTATTTTGTAGCACAAAAAGGTAGTTAGACACGTCTGTGCCACAATGGTCTATTTGTCTTATTCAGTGAATTTTTTCAGTTTTGACGCGATGCAGAATCCTGCAGTCAGCTGCACTGATCTGACTGACTGAAAATCTGTCACACTGGCAAACTGATACCCAGAGACAGAGAGAGACGCAGCATCAGCTGATCAGCTGGAACTTCGGCGCTCTGGCTGAGAAACATATCAGTCAAACAAAAGAAGTCAATGGGATTCTTCATTTATTTGACAATGAACCCCGCCTCTGATTAACCTAAAAATTCACGCAGCTCAGCCAAACCAATGTTAAGTACGCAAACGCGTGTTGCAACTTTTCATCTGGTGCGCATTTTATATTTTGACAGTGTGTGCGGCCCTGCGGACCACTTATGTGCACCCCTGACCATGATTAAGGAGGACATGTCCAGTCCACTTTACCGCAATCAGCCTCCATTTCAAGGGAAAAGGGAGTCTCCTGCAATTAACTTAAAAAGGCTGCCCTCTTACTACTACTACTGCTACTACTGCTGTCATTTAGCAGACGCTTTTATCCAAAGCGACTTACATTGAGAGAACATACAAGCAAGAATTCAAAGAGAAGGAAAAAAATATAAGGAGGCGGACAGTTTGGAGTCCAGTTTAATTCCGACGCTGATACATCAAGTGTATCAGTACACTGTACATCAATTTTTTT
>SSNP01000066.1:2019987-2058860 GCA_006937955.1 Pachypanchax playfairii
ATAAGAGACAGGGACAAGTCAGAGAGATTTTTGGATTTGCGCCATTTCCTTTCAGCTGCTCTCAGACCAGCTCTGTGATCCCTCAGAGTGTCTGTGAGCCACGGACTAGGACGCTGCCGGGCGGCCAGCTTTGACACACGAGGGCAGACTTCGTCCAGAGAAGAAGCTAGTGAGGAGCAGAGCGTCTCTGTTGCGTCATTTACAGGCAGAGTTGAGAGCACCGAGTAGGAAGGGAGGGAGGAGCAGACATGCTCCGATAGCTGCGAGGGAGTGAGAGATTGAAGGTTTCTGCGGTAGGAGACAGTCTTTACTTTTGCGTTAGGTACGTAAGGGATGGAGATGCAGAATTTAATCAGGAAGTGGTCTGAGAGGTGCAGCGGTGTGACTTGCACGTTACCTGCAGTGCAGTTTCTGGTCAGTACCAGGTCGAGTGTGTTGCCAGCTCTGTGTGTTGGGGGAGTCTGGACCAGATTGAGATTGAAGGAGTGGACCAGGGCCAGAAAGTTATGAGCTTGCGTTTTATCAATATGAATGTTCATGTCGCCCATAACTATTAAAGGGGAGTTATCATCCGGAATGTCGGATAGGATTGTGTCCAGTTCGTCCATAAATTGCTCCATGTTGCCTCCCGGAGGGCGGTAAATAACCAAAACATAAGCAGCGACGGGCTTAGAGATTCGTAATGCATGAAATTCGAATGAGGAGCAGGTAGTAGTGGTTTGCAAGGAAGAAAATTTCCACATTTTGGAAATCAGGATGCCTGTACCGCCTCCTCGCCCAGCAGGACGAGGAGTGTGTGTGAATTCTGCATGAGAAGAGAGGGCAGCCGGTGTTACTGTGTTGTCAGGACGGATCCAGGTCTCGGTCAGGGCTAGGACCTGTATATCGGAGAGGTGCGGCAGAGAACTGATGAACTCTGTTTTGTTAACTGCGGACTGACAGTTCCAGAGGCCGAGGGTAACGGAGGCAGTGGCAGCCCGACACGCCATGGGCTGGATAAGGCAGTGCGGATTACGTTGTCTATAGAGAGTGCGTCGAGGTCTGTGCCCAACTATGACTGGGATGTGTGATTTGCACATGGTGTCTGTGTAGTGGTTTGCTTACTTTGCTCGGTGGACTCGCGCAGGTAGACTCGCAGGTCTTGACCCTCTGTGGTCTTAACCGATGTGGGACCAAACACGCTGACGCCTCGCTGACGCTCAGCCTAATGTGTCTGGCTATATACCTAACAATCACACAGTTGATTGGCTAAGCTAATTGCAACAGGCTGACACCTGCGTGACCGCCTCACGTGACCGCCTTTTCGCCTCAAATCACGTGACCCGCGTCACGTATTTCCGCCAGAGTATTACGTAACCCGCGTCACCAGTTTCGCCCGGAAGTGAACGAAAATCGAAACCACTACACCTGAATTATCTGTTACCTTGCTCTACTGAAATCCCTGCTTGTTCTGCCGTGAACAGTAACTTACTCGCTCTTAAAGCAGTCTCTAAAATGCAGTCTATAAAATGAAGAAACAATACAAAAAAACGTATTAATTGGCCATTTGACCTCTAACTTTCAGAAGTAGTTTTTTTTAATGATACACTTCTTGATCACTGAGAACACCCTGCTCTGTGCTACGTGTAAGGGGCCTTGCAACCTCCACAAACAATTTAAGATTTGGGAAAAATTCTTCCACTGTGACTGATCTCATCCCTTTGGTTTCCTGTAAAAACTTTTTTTATTTTAGCAACTTAGTAGGACTTCCCAAAAAGAGTAGTATATAAATCTGTTTGGGGGGGCTGTGATGTCTTTTTTGTGCAAACTATGCTAGAAGACCTATCACTGCTCTGAGAATGATAAACTCCTTTCCTACTCTGAAAACTATTCAAAGACTCTTCATCCGACAAATTTTCTTCCAAATAATTACAGTCACTGTATTCCTCTACAGGGTGGGCCATTTATATGGATATGCCTTAATAAAATGGTAATGGTTGGTGATATTAACATCCTGTTTGTGGCACATTAATATATGTGAGGGGGCAAACTTTTCAAGATGGGTGGTGACCATGGTGGCAAATTTGAAATTGGCCATCTACGATCCAACTTTTGTTTTTTCAATAGGAAGAGGGTCATGTGACACATCAAACCTATTGGCAATTTCACAAGAAAAACAATGGTGTGCTTGGTGTTGATGTAACTTTATTCTTTCATGAGTCATTTACAAGTTTCTCTTTGTTCACAGCCATTGACATGTCGAGGAGGTTAACAAGTGAGGAGTGGATCGAAATTTTGTGGATATCTGATGAACGCAGTAACCGGGTCATTGCAGCAGATTTCAATGCAAGACACCCTAAGAGACCACCCATCTCCAATGCTACAGATAGCAAACTGCTTGCTAAGTTTCATGAAACTGGATCAGTGCTGGATTTGCCAAAATGTGGACGCATGAAAACTGTCACTAATGAAGAAACATCAGTGGCTGTCCTAGCTTCATTCAGCAAGAGTCCACAGCATAGCACTTGGCGCATGTGACTGGAGAGTGGCATTAGTCAAACATCCCTTCGGTGGATATTAGCTACTCACAAATGGCACCCTTACAAGCTACTGCAGCAGCTCAATGAGGATGACCCAGATCGGCGCACAGAATTTGCAGAATGGGGAAAACAAAAATTGGAACAGGACCCTCAGTTCAAGCAGAAGATTTTGTTCAGTGATGAGGCAAACTTTTATGTGAATGGTGAAGTTAACAAACAAAACCACCGCTATTGGTCTAACACTAACCCACATTGGATAGATCCCTCCAAGACTGTTGGAACAAAAAAGTGATGGTATGGTGTGGTATATGGGATACAAAGATAGTGGGGCCATTCTTCATCAATGGAAACCTCAAGGCCACTGGTTATTTGAAATTGCTACATGATGATGTGTTTCCCTCTTTATGCACTGAAGCTGGCATGTTCCCTGAGTTTTTCCAGCAAGATGGTGCAGCACCACATTATGTGTGTCAGGTTCGAGCATTCCTAGATGAACAGTTTCCTGGAAAGTGGATTGGTCATCGTGGGCCAGTTGAATGGCCCCCAAGGTCTCTGCACACCCTCCAAAACACTTGCGGGTTCCTAAGAAGGCACGGGAGAATCAGCAGGGGGGAATGTGGGGGGAACGGTCAGCGCTGGAGGGTGGACGGGACCATCTGTAGTATCGCTGTCAGTGGGAGGTGGGAAGGTCGCAGTAGCGATCATAGACTCTGCAGACTCTGTTATGACATCAACAAAGGGCTGTGGAACATTTGCGCATTCCACCGCAGGAAGAGTAGGTACTTCTGATGTGAGTTCAGAGTGTGCGTCATTACGCACAGCGAGTGGAACGGAGATTGGAGCAGCATTCATCCACTCTGGACAATTTTTAAATAAAAATCCTTAAGCTTTAAATCCAAGTGGTGCACTTCTCTGGGTGAGATCACTTACTGTGTTATAAGCCATTTGCAGCAGGGGAGAAGCCAGACACTCAGGACAAGACATACAGTGAATGAGAAAGAGATTCAGAGCCTGTGAGCAGCTGTAACGCGATCTGATTGTTCAGAGAGACTTATTACAAACTAGTATAGAATTTATGGAATTGAGAAGGTTGTGGAGTTTATTACATGGATAAAATCCCTCCAGCGTGTCTACCGGATCTACCGGGAACGAGTATTGTGTCAACAGTGGCGCGGTATGCGCTCCAGCTCATAATTTTCGGACTTGTGATGTCTTCAGCCAGACGTGACGGTTCTTCTGGCAATTCTAGTGAAGCTGAGGTGGATTTATCTGACCCATATCTTCTGTTAGGATCTTCTAAAGGCAGCAGGGACCAAAATAAAGAAGGATTCACCACATAAAACACACGGTAGGTGTTCATAAACAAAGAAACCGCCATTGGGGGGGCGAGTCGCACTAGTTACACACGCGCACAAACACACACCCAGAGTATCTGAATAAGAAACAATGGATACGTATTGTAACCCCAGATTCTATGAATATAGGCGCAGCCCTTTAAGGCTATCGCTAGTGGGTTTACCCCTTGGCGTGCAGCGCCGCACTGAAAACTTTAGTCCACACCCACCCGTTGAGTGGGCCCCACCCCGGTCTAGTATAAATAATGGTGAGACTGGGTAATCGGCTCCCAAATAGCATTTTTATTCAGCCATTTAGGAACCAGTGAGGCCCAACGCTTAAAGGGCTGCGCCTATACTCATAGAATCTGGGGTTACAATACGTAACCAACGTTCTATTTCGAATAGGCTTCGCCCTTTAAGGCTATCGCTAGTGGGATAAAGGGGAAGCAGGGTCCATCACTGGGTTCATCCAGACCACCAAGCATGAGCATCTGCCCCTAAAGAATTTTAGTACTCTTAGTCTTCCATACAGGCTCATGAAGACTCAGCGTCTTTGAGTGGCAGGGATGCAAGAGGCTGTGCCATGCACAATGATGCAGCGCAAGAAACAGCTGTGTCTGCAGTCTCAGGGCAGGCAGGAAATGAATGCAGCTGGTTATGAACAAATAATTATTAGAAATCACCTCTGTGAATGACTGATAGATAATAAATAAATATTATCTCATCCTGTGTCTGCCAGCAGACATGAGTGAGTGAGAACATTCATTCTGTCAGAATGTTGAGAACAGAATGAGTCATGGAGAAAGATGAAACGTCTCGCAGGTAGAAGCAGATGAATGAGCACGGGGATGACCAGGAAGCTGCGGTACAGATGTCCTCCACCGTCATCCCTCCATGCAGAGCTGTGGAGGACGAGCTCCCTCTGCAGGAGTGAGCTCTGATGTTCTCTGAAGGCTTGAGTCCAGAGGAGACATACGCCTGAGAGATAGCCTCACATGAGAGAGGCGCTGGGCGGACAGGGGACATCCTGCAGAGTTTTCTCTGTGATGAACGAACAGACGTTGGGAGCAACGCAGTGCAGCCGTGCGTGTGACATAACAGGAGAGCGCGCTCACGGAGCAGAAAAGGTGAGACCTGGCCTCCTCTTCTGAATCATGAGGAGGAGGATAGAAGCCATCCAGAGAAATCAGCCTCAATCTGAATGAGCTGTTGATGCTTTTAGGCGTAAAAGCGGGGTTGGGGCACAGCAGTGCGGAGCTGCCGTCCTCTCGGATTCTGAGACAGGAGGGAGCGACAGAGAGCGTGGATAAGTCACTGACTCTCTTCGCAGAGGTCAGAGACAACAGCAGTGCTGTTTTTAGAGACAGGAACTTGAGTGGAACCTGGTCCAAAGGTTCAAACGGAGACTAGCGCTAAATCCCACTGAGGAGCTAGTGGGCACAGGTCTGTGTCTACGCACGCCTTTCAGGAAGTGCTTCATCAGGGGATGTTTAAAGACCGATCTGTCTCCAAAACCTTTGTGGCAGGAAGAGATTGCTGTGGCGTAGGTTTCCACTGTACTGAAGGCTACATTTCTGTCTTTCAGCTGCTACAGGAATGAGAGCATGTTGCCCAATGAGAAGGAAGTGGGATCCACGTCTTTCTCCGTGCACCAGCGCTGGAAGGCGGCCCACTTTGATGCGTACGCCGCTATAGTAGAAGCGGCTCTGGCACCCTGGATTGTGCGCACCACATCCAACGGGAGACCCAGCTTCTCTAAGCGCTCCCGCTCAGCGGCCAGACCCAGAGAGGCTGTCCTGTTTGCTGATCACCCCTCCCGCCTGGAGGAGTGCGTCGCCCAAGTGGCCACGGGCGACCTGACAGCAGCTGCTGCAGGTCCAGGAACCACGGCGCGCTTCTGCGCTCCGGAGCTAAGAGGATGATGGACAGGTAGTCCTCTCTGATCCGATCTAGGAGCCGCGGGATCAGTGGGACTGGAGGAAATGCATAAAGGAGCATCTTGGGCCACAGGGTGTGAGCAAAGGCGTCCACGCCTAGTGGAGGCTCCTCCCGTGGGCTCAGTGAGAACCACAGGCGACACTGTGCGTTCTCCCGCGAGGCAAACAGATCCACTTCCGCTCTGCCGAACCGGCTCCAGATCTGGGAGATCAGCTCTGGATGGAGACTCCAGTCTCCGGGACGAGGACAGCCTCTGGACATGATGTCCGCACCTCTGTTCAGGATCCCTGGGATGTACACTGCTCTGATGGAGCGCATGTGACTGCGCGCTCAGCATTGCAGCCGTCTGGCCATGCTCAGCAGCTGAGTGGAGTGCACGCTGCCCAAGCGGTTGATGTATGCTGCTGCCACCCTGTTGTCTGTGTGAATCAGGACGTTCTGATCCCGCAAGTGGACAAAATGCTGCGTCATTTTCAACACCGTGAGGAGTTCCAACCCGTTGATGTGAAGAGACACGTGACCAGGCCACGGCTCTCCCACGGCTTGGGCCAGACATGTCCCGCCCCATCCTGACTGGGAGGCGTCCGTGAACACCAAAATTTGTGACGTCACTCTGCTGAGGGGAACCCCTTCTGAGACAATATGGGGATTTCCCCAGTGAGCCAGGTCGCCGCTGATGGTCAGCATGTGGAACTGTCTCTCCATGATCGATCTGTTGAAAAAGGACAGGTCGAGAATGGGTCTCACTCCTCCCGTTTTCTACAGAACCAGGAAGTAACGGGAGTAAAAGCCCGTTTTCGCCTCTCCGTGGCGAACTCTGGAAAGACGTTTTTTACCAGGAGTTCCTGCAGCTCTGATTGGAGGGCGGAGCTCTGCTCCGGGGAGGCCAGCACTGTCTCCACGATCCCTCTGAATTGCAGAGGGTGAGAAGCAAACTGCAGCGTGTAGCCCCTGCTGATCAGTCTGCTCATCCACCTGTGCCACTCGAACCAGCGTTCTGAGAGCGGACACGCATGTTGCTGCTGCGCTGCGCTTGTTTGTGACTTCAACCAGCTCAGGGCCCAATACCGCCGTTCCTCCAGAAGGAGGAACCCATGGGGGGCCATAGTCGAAAGGGCTGCTGGGTAATCTCTGCATCATGTCAGATCTGAGCTGAGCGGTCGCGCGCTGAAGGAGGGTGTCAGCGTGACTCCGATGCTGTTTCTCCACAGGCTGTTGCCATGGAGACGACAGCTTTACACTACTTATGTTCTGAGGTGAAAGTGGAGCATCAGCCGAGCTTCGGAGCCTCTTAAACACCTGTCTAGAGGATGCCAGCTGGCTCTGTGTGGGGAATGTGTGTGAGGGAGTTGCTGTGCGATCAGCTGATCTCACAGGCGAACTGTTGTTTAACGGATTGCTCTTAGAGGCATGTATATGTTTTATTTCAAAACATGGTGTAGGATCAAAACAAACATTCCCGCCAAATAGTAATTTCTTTGATGGTGGTCTCCGCCCGCTCGGCTGGTTGATCCAGGGCGTCTGATGTCATCCTGGGTTGTCGGTGCTGCTCTGACAAAGAGGAGGCAGAGGGTGGAGGAGCGGAGCTGGAGGCGGCAGTAGCGGTGGAGCGTCTCTGCTACTGGCGCTGGCGATCTCTCCAGCAGCCAGAAGGGCGAGGAGGGCGGGAGTCAGGAGGCCGCACCAGATCACACACAGAGTCGGACACCTCCGCCATCCTCTTGAGGATAGACTGCAGCTGGGGACCAAACAGAGCGTCTGAGCTGGTGGGACCCTCCAGCAAGTCCTTCTGGACAGCCTCCATCATGGATGGACAAAGGCGGAGCCAGGTGGTTCGCGGGAAGCGCACACAGCCAATGTCACGCACAAGTTTTAAATGGCAGTACAGAGGAAGCCTTTCAGCTCCTCTGGCAGCTCCGCTTCGTCCACCTTCTTAGAAATTGCGAAGGCCAACAGGGTGTTGTTGGTCACTGAGGCCGCTTGAAGCGCGTTGGTGGGTGCGATCAGTGAAGTGGCTGATCAGTTGGTCGTGCTTGGAGGGCGGGTTCTGGCAGCTGGGCGTCGGCTCAGTCGTTTCTCCTCTGCTAAGCTCCCCGGCTGAGAAGCCGTAGCAGGGCTACCACCACTAGCATCATCCTTGTGATGGGTGGAATTGTCCGAATTCGCCCACCATCGAGGATTTCGATGGCTTCATCCAGCCGATGGAAATGCCTCCTCAACTGCAACCTTGAAAAAGGATGACCTTCCCTGCTTCTCCTTCATGGACAGGAGCCGCCAGAAGCGACAGGTGGGTTGAGGTGCGAGGGCGAGGTCGGCGTGGTCGGGACCGAGGCAGCCCTCGCAGATACGGTGCAGGTCATATCCCATGATGTAGCCAGTCTGGCAGGACGGGCACAGGTGGATGACGCTAGACATTGTTTCAAGTGCTGAATAAAAGGGGAGCCTATTACCCCGTCTCACCGTTATTTATACTAGACCAGGGTGGGGTCCACTCAACAGGTGGGCGTGGACTAAAGTTTTCAGTGCGGCGCTGTGCGCCAAGGGGTAAACCCACAAGCGATAGCCTTAAAGGGCGGAGCCTATACGAAATAGAACTTGCTGCTTTTTTTCTTATATTTTATTTAAATGTTGAAATTGTCTATAAATTACTCTTTTTAGACATTAAATAAACTATCAAAAGTATTTTTTTACTGCTCAGTTCTTCTTTAGGGAGCCATTGGAGAGGGTTATAGTTGTAGACAAGAAGGATCTCCTGTAGCGGTCTGTGCTGCAGTTGATCTGAAGAAGCCTTTAACTGAAGACACTGTTGTTGAGTTGAACACTTTTCATCTCGTTTATCTGCCGTGTATTATAGGTATGATTGTCTGAGAAAAACAATAACTTACTATATACAGTGGGGCAAAAAAGTATTTAGTCAGCCACCAATTGTGTAAGTTCTCCCACTTAAAAAGATCAGAGAGGCCTGTAATTTTCATCATAGGTATACCTCAACTATGAGAGACAAAATGAGGGAAAAGAAATCCAGAAAATCACATTGTCTGATTTTTAAAGAATTTGCAAATTATGGTGGAAAATAAGTATTTGGTCAATAACAAAAGTTAATCTCAATACTTTGTTATATAGCCTTTGTTGGCAATGACAGAGGTCAAACGTTTTCTGTAAGTCTTCACAAGGTTTTCACACACTGTTGCTGGTATTTTGGCCCATTCCTCCATGCAGATCTCCTCTAGAGCAGTGATGTTTTGGGGCTGACGCTGGGCAACACGGATTTTCAACTCCCTCCAGAGATTTTCTATGGGGTTGAGATCTGGAGACTGGCTAGGCCACTCCAGGACCTTGAAATGCTTCTTACGAAGCCACTCCTTCGTTGCCCGGGCGGTGTGTTTGGGATCATTGTCATGCTGAAAGACCCAGCCACGTCTCATTTTCAATGCCCTTGCTGATGGAAGGAGGTTTTCACTCAAAATCTTACGATACATGGCCCCATTCATTCTTTCTTTTACACGGATCAGTCGTCCTGGTCCCCTTGCAGAAAACAGCCCCAAAGCATGATGTTTCCACCCCCATGCTTTACAGTAGGTATGGTGTTCTTTGGATCCAACTCAGCATTCTTTCCCCTCCAAACACGACAAGTTGAGTTTCTACCAAAAAGTTCTATTTTGGTTTCATCTGACCATATGATGTTCTCCCAATCCTCTTCTGGATCATCCAAATGCTCTCTAGCAAACCGCAGACGGGCCTGGACGTGTCCTGGCTTCAGCAGGGGGACACGTCTGGCACTGCAGGATTTGAGTCCCTGGCGGCGTAGTGTGTAGTAACACACTACGCCATCAGTAGATCATCAGTAGATGGTAGCCTTTGTTACTTTGGTCCCAGCTCTCTGCAGGTCATTCACTAGGTCCCTCCGTGTGGTTCTGGGATTTTTGCTCACCGTTCTTGTGATCATTTTGACCCCACGGGGTGAGATCTTGCGTGGAGCCCCAGATCGAGGGAGATTATCAGTGGTCTTGTATGTCTTCCATTTTCTAATAATTGCTCCCACAGTTGATTTCTTCACACCAAGCTGCTTACCTATTGCAGATTCAGTCTTCCCAGCCTGGTGAAGGTCTACAATTTTGTTTCTGGTGTCCTTTGACAGCTCTTTGGTCTTGGCCATAGTGGAGTTTGGAGCGTGACTGTTTGAGGTTGTGGACAGGTGTCTTTTATACTGATAACGAGTTCACACAGGTGCCATTAATACAGGTAACGAGTGGAGGACCGAGGAGCCTCTTAAAGAAGTTACAGGTCTGTGAAAGCCAAAAATCTTACTTGTTTGTAGGTGACCAAATACTTATTTTCCACCATAATTTGCAAATAAATTCTTTAAAAATCAGACAATGTGATTTTCTGGATTTTTTTTCCTCATTTTGTCTCTCATAGTTGAGGTATACCTATGATGAAAATTACAGGCCTCTCTGATCTTTTTAAGTGGGAGAACTTACACAATTGATGGCTGACTAAATACTTTTTTGCCCCACTGTATAGTTTTGGGTATTTTTGTAATTATAATTAGGGGTGTCAAATTATTGCGTTAGTTGCGATTAATTAATTACAGCCATATTTCAGGGGTGCACATAAGTGGTCCGCAGGTCCGCACACACTGTCAAAATATAAAATGCGCACCAGATGAAAAGTTGCAACACGCGTTTGCGTACTTAACATTGGTTTGGCTGAGCTGCGTGAATTTTTAGGTTAATCAGAGGCGGGGTTCATTGTCAAATAAATGAAGAATCCCGTTGACTTCTTTTGTTTGACTGATATGTTTCTCAGCCAGAGCGCCAAAGTTCCAGCTGATCAGCTGATGCTGCGTCTCTCTCTGTCTCTGTGTTTGCCAGTGTGACAGATTTTCAGTCAGTCAGATCAGTGCAGCTGACTGCAGGATTCTGCATCGCGTCAAAACTGAAAAAATTCACTGAATAAGACAAATAGACCATTGTGGCACAGACATGTATAACTACCTTTTTGTGCTATAAAATACAGAAAACCACCTGTTTTAATCAACAGTATCAGCGTATTTGTCTGTGATCCGCGCCATTTTGAATGCTTGCAAAGCACTATGGAATATGCAGTCAATGCCCCATAACTGTCTACTGTATCTTTTTATCTGACTGCATCACATTACAAACATCCTCATCATTTCAAAACAAAAAACAGTTACAGTAAATGACAGAAGCCCCAACAGCTGACTAATAAATTTCAACACCAAACTGTTAAATGTACATTAAAGTGAACAATCAAACCTGTAAACAATCAAACCTGAACTCTGAAGGTTTTTTTTTTACCAGTATTTTTATATTTTACTGGTTTCTCTAGATTTTTTCAACAATTAAAGGATTTTTATTGAAACAAATATAGAGCCAGGTAAAGTAAACAGACTGAATTTGAAGCTTGATGAACCCAAAAACAAAGCAGAGGAGCTCGGAAGAGACACAGCGAGACACATTTAAAAATGTGAGGACCAAGCAACAACCCTAACTAGGTTCTCTTCTGAGAACCAGACAAAAAATATGATGTGCACCCCTGGTTATTATATTCCTTAATCGCATTAATCTAATTTTTAATCTACTGTATATTGTCTATCTCCTTAACCTTGTCTGCTGTTACCTCAATAAAATTGAAATTGACAGTCTTTATTTAACATTATTTAATGTTTAATCTCTCAACACCTTAATTTTTTTGTTAAAAACTGGTTTAGATAATTTGCTATTTCGGTTGGTTTAGTGAGATAAGTTCCTCCAACATCCCAAAAAGTTGGAGTCGACCTATTACGCCTTCCCATGATTTCATTCAATGTACCCAATATCGGATTTTGCATCAATTAGTCTTTTTTGACAATATAATCATTTTTTAGAATTATTTAATTTTGTTACAGTTTTGCGTACTCTACGATACTCTGTCCATTTATCCATACTAATTGTTTTTACTGCCTCTTTTTTAAGTTTGTCCCTCAGCCTCATATATTCTTTTAATTCTTCATCCAACCATGGAGCAAATACCCTTCTCACAGCTCGTTTCCTCATAGGAAAATGTCTGTCTTATATCTTAGTTAATAATTCATTGAAAACTGTTACTGCTTGGCATGGATCATCCTCACTTAAAACTTGAATTCAACTTGTTTTCCTTACATCTTCTATAAAGTTATTCTCATTAAAGTATTTAAACATTCGTCTGCACACAAATAATTGGCCTTTTTTAGGCATCTTTGTTTTCCTCTTTACTGCAGTTAAATTATGATCACTACAACCTACTGGAATTGAAATGGCTTCAGAACATAAATTTGCTTAATTAGTAAAGATTAAGTCAATCAAAGTTGCAGACTGTTTACCATTATTTCTGAACTGAATTCTAGTATCAGCCTGTACAAGCTGTGATAAGTTACAAATATTGGCAAAGGAAAACAGTTTATTTCTCACTGGACAATTTAACAACTGTAACTGATCAGTCAGAGGCCTTAAAAGGATGGGGCTGACGGAGAGGTCGCGAGGGGGAAGAAGTGCACGCTCTCATATTAATTTGTCATCCCCTGTTTAAGTTGTGCTTTTAATAAATTCCGTTGAGTTTTCTCTCCACATGCATCCTTAGTTCATTCGCTGTTTTTTTTTTTTACCTTTTTAGTTTACCCTTGTTGCAGCCCATTTCGAGCCTGGGATGTAACAATTGGGGGCTCGTCCAGGATAATTAATTATCACCCGCACCGTTTTTTTTCACTGCTTCATATCGTCTGGTATATTGTAGTTTGTGCGGATTGTTGCATCCGCGGGGTTATTTAGTTTCTGTGTTTATGACTGGTTTGATGCTGTCTCACATCCTCCTCAGTTAGAATAGGAGTGTTCAGCTGAACCAGTTTCCGGTTCTTCCATCGGGCACTCATTTATTATTTTGCCATTCTTGTTTTTGGGACGAATCCTGGGCGGAGAGCTATTTTTCTCTGTCGGGGGTAAGCGAGCAGCCGCTGCGTTTCTGCTTTTAAAGTGCCTTGAGTCCAACAAGTCCTGGAAGATACACAGACTAAGAGGTGTTAGGCAGGCCCTGAGGTGGTTTGTGTTGCATCACAGAGATTGACAGAGTTTTTGTTTTTCTTTTCCCTCGATTGCGCAACATATATTCTTGTAACTTGACAACCGTTAACGCTTCTATTTTTGTCGCCAACCCCACTTTTGCTCTGTTTGATAAATGCCGCTAGAGTGATTTATGTAAGATTGTCTCACATTATAGATTTTTAGTTCCGACTGGTTTGTGTAAAGCTGAACTGAAAGCAGCTGTTTTTGATTGTTTGGTCCAACACAGTGTTTTGTCTCCGGATGGAGCAGCTGTGGGGCCTGAGGTAGCAGCTGAGCTTACAGGTGAAGCATCGGGCGTTTCCACAGGTAAGGCTGTTCTGCATCGTGAGGGAAGTGTGTCGCAGAAATTGATCACACCTGTCACTAAAGATGAGGGGAAATCAGTCACGTTACCAAGGTTTGACCCTTTTTCTGTGGAGTCCACTCCCTCCTCTAGATTAGACGCCAGAATAAAGTTGCGTCTGGCACGTCTTCAGGTCGAGGAGCGAGAGAGGGAGCTCGAGTTTCAGTTAACGAGAGAGTTGGAGATCAAGAAGCTCGAGGCTGAAACTTCGGTTAGGCTGTGCCAATTGGAGCTGCGCGCAACGATATCCTCTGCAGGTGAGGGTCACAGAGCTCAAACCACTCCAGACACATCGGGAACTTTGTTTGATGTGAGTAAAAATATTTCACTTGTTCCTATTTTTCGTGAGTCTGAGGTGGAAACATATTTTTGTGCTTTTGAGCGCATTGCTACCGCTCTACACTGGCCATCTCAAGTAATGCACTGCATTTTACGTTCACTAACGATAGTTGTTGTAATGTTGGAAATTGTAATTTATTTGATTATTCTGTTACTGAAAAACCAACCATATTGCGTAACGCCTTCACTTTAAACGGCTTCATTCCAAATGCTGCTGATCATCCTCTTTCTATCCCGACAGAGATTTCTGCTTAATATCTGTGCTCCCAAGTCAACAGGCTCATCAAGAAACGAACACGCCGTGCTGCACACTGCTCAGCCCCTGTTCATGTCAGATGCGTTTTTCTCCGCGCTGATTCACAAGAATTTCTGCTTATCTGTTCATTTTTTTACCATGGGTACGTAAATAACAAAAACAATTGAAGAGGGCTTGTTTTAGTTACTCCTGCTTTTTAATTCGACATTGTTCATCTTGTCTTCAACTCTCTCACTCTTTCGTTTGTTTAGACACACAAAAACCCGACCCCCCTCAACGTAGTCAGCACACTCTGTTGAGCCGTGTGTGTTGGTGTGTGTGTGTTGTGTTTATTTGCATCTCTATAGTCTGTTTAGATACACAGTTACGATCACATTTGTCAATGGTGGTATTTTAGTTTAAAGAATTGCTATTATTTTGAAAGGATTGTCTCGTGTGTCCAGAATATAAATGGGTTCGTTATCTATTGGCTACTTTATTTCAAGCCCCACCAGGTCTATGATTTCTGAATATTATGCCTTTTTCTTTTGGAAACCATAAGTACAAGACCACTACAAGTTGATAAAATGATTTTAAAGTAAATTTGACATCTAAATTTGCTACAAAATCTTCTTTACCACCTTTAACTAACTCAAAGTTTTCCACTAAACCCGCTTTGCGAAATACACACCTGGAATCACTACCAGCAACTAAAAAGGTGTCTGGGCTAGTGCATACTGATGAGACATTTGTGAAAGTCAAAATGTTTGATAGAGATGATCCGGGAGCTGAAGAAATTAATGAGAAAATTATTGAATTTATAGTTTGACGACCAGCTTTTTTCTATAGCCAAAGACCCGGGATTTCGCCAACATATTCATTATACAGAGCCGCTATTTTGTTTTCGGTATCGGTTACAAAAAGTAGGAAGTTATCGGTATTGGTTGTGAAAAACTGTTATGATGCATCCCTACTTAGAGACCTAACTTTTCGTACAATGTCACACCATCTCATTGGCTGTTATTTGAACCAGGTTGAAGTGGATATTTTAAAGCATGCCAGAGAATGACAATCAAAGAGTATACCAGGACACTCCTGGTTCTCAGTGTGCAGCGCTAAAGCTATCCCAAAATTTCCACATTCAGTTTTGTTCTGGACCCCACTGTAGTCATCCATTTTTGTTTAGACTGGAGAAACCTTCAGAAAGTCATAAGCATTTGCTTTTTTTAAATTTTTTTGGCTTGAAGGCACATCCACAACATAAAGAATTTGTGGAGTTCTTAAAAAAGTTGTTTCCCATACCTAAAGACTGTATTGTCCAAGTTTGGTGCAGATATGTAAAAGTCCTTAAGATGAGTTAATTCAAAGGAAACCTGTGCAACTTGTTGAAATGATTTGTTTTTCCAAGATGACCAACTTCCTGTGAGGTTCAGGTCATGGGTCCAAGAGGCTTTTTTGTAGGTCCCTGAGTGATCCATGTATGTACCAAATTTCAGCATCCTAAGTAAAAATAGTGAGCGGGGCTGTACATTCAAATGGCCACAAGGGGTCACAAGCCACGCCCCCCAGATTATTATGCTTAGTGTGGTTTAGGCCTTGACAACAATCTTTCTTAAGAAGTTTTGTACCGATCTCATTGAAATTGGAATTTACAGCAAATTTATTGATTGTTTGCTTGCCAGTATAGACACCACCCCCTTGGTCAAAAAGTCACAGATTTTAAACATGTAAGACTAACTCATTTTCTCTCATCTGACACACATTTGAAGTCAATTAGGTCAGGCAAACCAGAGATTTACCTCAAAGACTAAAACATGACATTTCCGGTTCCCAGATTTGGACTTTCATAAAACACATTTTTGGATATGCTAAAATATATTAACCTGGCTCTGCCAGATCTATGTGTAGCCCCACCTCTTGTCAAGTTGGCGAAACACATACATCTGGAACCTCTCCATTTGAAACCACCTATAAAAGGGAGGGACAAATGGTATAATATTTTAAGCTGATTGAAGGACGAGCCAGCAAGTGTTTACCTTTGATTATTTGTCCTTAGCCAATCACAGTAAATCAAGCTCTTGCAAATCCATTCGGTAATAAAACACACACATTGTTACCACTAAGAAAGGCACAACACATCTTTACAAAGAAATGCAGGCCATTGCTCAGTTGGTAGAGCGGGTCCTCTGGTAACTGGAAGGTCACAGGTTCAAATCCTGCTTGGCCATTGTATCCTTGGGCAAGACACTTAACAGTCCTTGCCTGTTTGGTGGTGGTTGCTGGGTCTGGCAGCACTGGTGTCTGGCAGTCTTGCCTCTGTTAGTGAGTGTCCCAGGACAGCTGTGGCTACTGTTCATCATCACCAAACATGTGAGTGTGTGTGGGGGTTGTAGGACATGAGTAAAGTGCATTTACCATTCTTACCTTTGCTCATTTTTCAATGAAGAAATCGTCTCTAGTTCTCCTAAAACAGATTCAATAGCCACTTTTATGCGTACATCCTCCAGCGCAGCCATGTTTGTTTTGCTTTGCTTGCCTTGGCACTTGCTGCCAATCATACCTGAACACCCACCCCGAAGTACAAGGATTGGTCCGATAATTTTTTAACTGAAATAGACGGTTTCAAATGGAGCGGTTCCAGATGTATGTGTATGTGTTTCCTACCCCAACAAGAGGTGGGGCTACGTTAAAAAGTGTGACAAATTATGAAACTGTGTGACAGTAGTGACAGACACCATCATTAACAGTCATAACGTTCCCCCNACCCCCCCCCCCCCCCTCCACCCCGCCGCCGCCCCCCCAACAACAACGCGCAGAGAACGCTTTTGCAAGAAGAAAGAAAAACAAAACCAAGAAAATGTCTCGACAGGTGAGTATTATTGTCATCTTTGCGCTCCTAAGGGTGGCGTTGCTAACAATGGCAAGGGCTTCATGCTTGTATTTATGTACATGAGTGTGAGTGCCGTAAAGCAGGTTTGTTCTCGCGAGATTAGTCGGGTCCGATCCACTGAAAGTTGCAAGTGCTGCTTTCAGGACACAGACCCCGGAGGGAGGGGAGGGACCCACAAATCACCCCGCCAAGTCCTTGTTTACCCCCACAGGGACTCTAGAAAACATTTATTGAGGTGAAAAAACTTACTTAGTTCTGCTTTAAGAGGCAATTTTTACCAATAATAAGGCATTCTTAAGTGATACTGGCATATAAAATTAGAAGTAACATTTTGAGAAATAATTTCACATCATACTCACTCCGTCTTTCTTGTCCCTTTCAAGTGCTCCATTGAGGAAATCCATTGCAACATCTTCATTCTCATCAAGCCACTGGATGACAAACGGCTCAAACCACCTAAATAACATTTTTTATTGTTAAAGAGTCAAATTATAGTCAGATGTTTTTATGGCTCAGATCAATAGTGGTTCAGTGCATAAGCATTTCAAAAGGATTAACTTTAATTTATAAACTACAAGGCAATCCATTTACACTGATTATAATACAGTCAAAACTAAGTAGATTTCTGTGTGGTTTTTATTGAGGCTACAGTTCTCCCAGAGTTAATATCAGGTATTAGTTTGTGAAGAGATTAAGGGACAAAGTGCAGAGGACAGATTATCCTCAATAACTGATTTTGTCATCAGAGCAACGGTTGTCCCTTTTTAAGCAAAAAGAAGAGAATGGAGTGACTAACAAAGCAAAAACAGACTGACAGAAAGGGTAAGACCAAGTGTGTGAGAATTGATGTGCTTGTATGATCTGTAGGCCATGCCTGTAAAAGAATCAATCCTGCTCAAGATGGTGTCTGAGGGACAGAGTTGGAGGTGAGGCAGGTGAGTCATTAATATGATAGACTGGGTGAGAGAGGGCCCTAAAGTCACCTCCTGTATTACACATGTTTATATCACAGCTATTCTTGCTTTGCTGCACAAGGTTATGCATACAATTTGGAAAACATGCTTTCAAGTAGTAAATTACATCCCATAACAAAAATTAATAATGCGCTTGAATTATGATATCAAGGCTGTATTCACACCTGATAGTCCAGTGGACTTGGTTCGATTGGGGACCAAAGTTGCAACATTGTTGCGGTTTTTAGTTGGTGCGGTTTGGATTCACACTGCACTTTATGAAATGAACCAAATAACCTAAGAGCATGTTACACCCCTGCCTGTGGTGGCACTGTGGTGTTACTGCCCCACTATTTTATTGTTGTTACTGCACTTCCTGGTGCTGCCGCGGGAGAGAACAAACAAACTTGGGAGTAGCAGCCGATTCTGATGGTTTTGGGGTTGATCTTTTGTGTTTGGTAAATGTACCAGATCAATATTCTGCAGCAATGGGTTCAGGATGACCAGATAACGAGACAGAGGACTACACGAGGCGGCTGAGACGGCTGCGCAATATAGTACATTTCCTGCTTTTGGTGAGGTCCCAGTGCAGTTACATTCACACATGCAATCGAACCGCTCCAGAGTTTGTTTCAATCGAACCAAGACCCACGTTTTTAGGTGGACTAGAGTTCGATTGTTTGGTCCGAATCAGAGTTTAATTGCCCGTTCACACCTCCCCAAATGAACCGGACTTTCTGTGCAAACGAACTAGAGTTCGATTCAAGCGGACTAAACAGGGCTGGTGTGAATGCACCCTAAGATATTTTCAAAGTATTTTAAACTAGCAGCATTGCCAGTATAGAACAGGCCTATAGGCAATTCCAATAAATCAGTTCTGACAGAGTCTACCTTCAAGGGAGTAGAGCCTAATTACCTGTAGTGATGACACCAAAAGGCCTTAAGGTTAGGAAAAAGAAATAAAGCATGCCATAAATATTTAAGGTTAGGAAGGTATAAAAGGTATTCAACTATTTCCTAATCACACTCTTGCCTTTCTTTGAGGTAGCTTATACAGTGGGGCAAAGAAGTATTTAGTCAGCCACCAATTGTGTAAGTTCTGCCACTTAAAAAGATCAGAGAGGCCTGTAATTTTCATCATAGGTATACCTCAACTATGAGAGACAAAATGAGGAAAAAAAATCCAGAAAATCACATTGTCTGATTTTTAAAGAATTTATTTGCAAATTATGGTGGAAAATAAGTATTTGGTCACCTACAAACAAGTAAGATTTCTGGCTTTCACAGACCTGTAACTTCTTTAAGAGGCTCCTCGGTCCTCCACTCGTATTAATGGCACCTGTGTGAACTCGTTATCAGTATAAAAGACACCTGTCCACAACCTCAAACAGTCACGCTCCAAACTCCACTATGGCCAAGACCAAAGAGCTGTCAAAGGACACCAGAAACAAAATTGTAGACCTTCACCAGGCTGGGAAGACTGAATCTGCAATAGGTAAGCAGCTTGGTGTGAAGAAATCAACTGTGGGAGCAATTATTAGAAAATGGAAGACATACAAGACCACTGATAATCTCCCTCGATCTGGGGCTCCACGCAAGATCTCACCCCGTGGGGTCAAAATGATCACAAGAACGGTGAGCAAAAATCCCAGAACCACACGGAGGGACCTAGTGAATGACCTGCAGAGAGCTGGGACCAAAGTAACAAAGGCTACCATCAGTAACACACTACGCCGCCAGGGACTCAAATCCTGCAGTGCCAGACGTGTCCCCCTGCTGAAGCCAGGACACGTCCAGGCCCGTCTGCGGTTTGCTAGAGAGCATTTGGATGATCCAGAAGAGGATTGGGAGAACATCATATGGTCAGATGAAACCAAAATAGAACTTTTTGGTAGAAACTCAACTTGTCGTGTTTGGAGGGGAAAGAATGCTGAGTTGGATCCAAAGAACACCATACCTACTGTAAAGCATGGGGGTGGAAACATCATGCTTTGGGGCTGTTTTTCTGCAAGGGGACCAGGACGACTGATCCGTGTAAAGGAAAGAATGAATGGGGCCATGTATCGTAAGATTTTGAGTGAAAACCTCCTTCCATCAGCAAGGGCATTGAAAATGAGACGTGGCTGGGTCTTTCAGCATGACAATGATCCCAAACACACCGCCCGGGCAACGAAGGAGTGGCTTCGTAAGAAGCATTTCAAGGTCCTGGAGTGGCCTAGCCAGTCTCCAGATCTCAACCCCATAGAAAATCTCTGGAGGGAGTTGAAAGTCCGTGTTGCCCAGCGTCAGCCCCAAAACATCACTGCTCTAGAGGAGATCTGCATGGAGGAATGGGCCAAAATACCAGCAACAGTGTGTGAAAACCTTGTGAAGACTTACAGAAAACGTTTGACCTCTGTCATTGCCAACAAAGGCTATATAACAAAGTATTGAGATTAACTTTTGTTATTGACCAAATACTTATTTTCCACCATAATTTGCAAATAAATTCTTTAAAAATCAGACAATGTGATTTTCTGGATTTTTTTTCCTCATTTTGTCTCTCATAGTTGAGGTATACCTATGATGAAAATTACAGGCCTCTCTGATCTTTTTAAGTGGGAGAACTTACACAATTGGTGGCTGACTAAATACTTTTTTGCCCCACTGTATCTGAAAAACAAAAACAATAATTAAAAAATAACAATTTCTAATATATATTTAATTGTGAATGTTGCATATAAGCACAGGGCAGACGTAATTTGTAACTTATTGGTAAAGAAGCATTCAGTTTTGGGTGTCAAGTGCTCATTGCGCATATTAAGTATGTCATAGTGGAATTGAAATACTAGATGCTAAACTGGCCTGTCAACAATCCAGATGTATGACATTTCAAAACATTGCAAAATTAAAAATATGTCATAGGCCATATAACAAGACTGGGAAAACATCCAACTTCGAACCTTATATATATATATAAAAGAAAAATCAGCAACTGCCCTTGATAGTGCACTGTATTGGTCTCCAAACAACTGTCAGGCAAATACAAAGAGGTATTGGACAGATGTTAAATGAAGTACCTTTGTTTGCTTTAATAATATTAATTACAATATCACGAGCTTTGGCCTCCAAAGCCTTCAAATACTTTAAAATACATAAAGCTGAAAAAACTCAATATTTAAATGTTCTAGCCTTCATAGAAGTCTACTTTAAAGTGAAAACAACTTTATCATAATATTTTTTTGCAAAATAGTTGCATAAATAGTTTACATTTTGGTAAATTAACAACTCATTGGACATTTCCCTTTCATGGCCAAGATTTCTTAAAAGCATGTATCGGCAGAAGATTATTCATAGTGCAGAATGTGCCAAAAAGTGTATTTTTGTGTTTATGTGTGTGTATTTGTCAAAAAATAAAAGACTTACAGTGAGTACTCCGGAGGAACATCCTTGAAGGCTGGCAGGTCACGTACGTACTCGTTATGGAACCATTTGACCTTGAAGTGAAGATTCATGTACTCTGTGCTTTTGCATAGACGATGCTTCTCATGCTCTGTAATGCAAATTAAATCAAAATAGGCACATATTTTAAAGATAAAGGATAAACTGAAGCCACAATATCTTAAAAAAGCATAGCCACTATATGTTTTGTCTGTATCCATCTTTTTAGAATAGGTAGGCACTATCTGTGTTGTGTACACCCTTCTTCTGGGTATTATTTTTAGTATTTTAGCACATTTAAATACAACTATTCACTTTCTATCAAAAACTGTTAGTGGAGTACCCTCTTCAGGTTAAAATATTACACTGTACTTGAATTTGAATGAGGCATTGCTATTGGCTGAGAATTTATTTTCTTTATATGTGACCTCCGGGTTCTGCTGTGTGGAGTATAAATAAGCACGGTCTCGGCCACACCGAAAGGTCAGTTATGTCATTTGTAATTGACATGAGCAGTAAACAAACATGGATGTGCGCATTGATTGGAGGAGACAACAATAGAAGATGTTGAGGTATTTTTGTACTTTGGCTGTACTGTGGCTCTTTCTTTTTTGTAATTAAAGTTTTTATTGGCATTTCTACTTGGATCATAAGGTCATACAATCATTTACACAAAGTTATCAGGTGGCTTGTGTATATCACACAGACAAAACAGAAAAAGAAAAGGAAACAGGCTTTACTAAGATTGTTATGGTTATTAATAACTGATAATTGATGTGGAGAGTCGTGTTGGAGAAGAGTCAAATAATTAGGCATGTCATTAAATATTGGTTAAATTTATAGAAGACCAAAATGATCCCCAAACAGAAACAGACACCCCATCTCTGCTATCTAATTTAAAAAGCATGCACTCATATGAGATCATCCTGATCATTAGGTTTACCCATTTCTTCAACTGTGGGGCTTTTGAGGTTTTCCAGTGTTTAAGAATATCTCAAGCCACTGATACCCCAACCATAATAACACAAAACGTATCAGTTGATGCATTTGGCATTTGTTCTTGGTCACCTAACAAACATAATCTTGGACATAGAGGCACAATGCTTCCCAGACAGTCATCTAAAACATATGCAATGGCTGACCAGAAAACGGTTAATCACTGGACACTCAAAGTGCCAGTATCTTTTTGACATTTCCAACATAAGGAATTATTATAACCACCCATTCTATTTAGTCATGCTGGGGTCCACTAATGTCAGTAAATAATCCTGTGTAAATTTTCCTTTTAATTTCTCTAATAAAATTTCCACTCTTCGAAACAATGGTTTTCCAATCCTCATCTCCAAAGACATGTCCCATGTCCTTTTCCCACAAAGTCTTAAAATTTTTACAGTTGCTGCTGAGAGAGCGGAGATGATTGTCTATAGAATGTCGAAACACAGTGATGATGAGATTGTCCTCAAATTGTTGAGGTATTGACTTGACACAGTTCCTTAGCTGGAGATATTTTCAAAGATGTCAATTTCCCTGTAAATTATATTTGTCCAATACATCATTGTATGACATAAATACTCCATTATCAAATAGATTATCCATTGTACATATTTTTCGGTTATGCAAACTTTTCCAATAGACTGGGGTCAGCCCAGTACCTATAGCAGGGTTATGCCATAGGGAGGCATGTGATTGTTTATAATGTGACTGTTTAATCAATTTATGTATTTTCATCCATAACATAATACTTTTATTAATTAATATTATTTATACTATTATTACACTATTGTGGCCCTCACCTCTGGAACAAGCTGCCGGAAGACCTCAGGGCCGCAGAGAACGTTCATGTTTTTAAGAGCAGGCTCAAGACCTACCTTTTTAACCGAGTTATTATTTATTAATACACGTTTAACTGATTTGCATGTTTTACCTGTTTTAATTTTTAGTTTAGCTTTTAACTGTTTATTTATTAATCTGCTTTGCATTTTTATCTTGATTCTATCTTGTCATTGTTTTACATGCATTGTTTTATATTTTACAAACTTTACATTTTAACTTATTTTTTGCCAGTGTTTCCTCTCCGGGACCCCTCTGCATTGGGGGCAGTGGTCGGCTGTGGCTGCATAGGTGCCCCTTCAGGTAGTGCTTGGGTGGAGGTGGGGGTACCAGCCCTCCCTCCTCTGGGCGCATGGGGTCGGTGCCTTGGTGGCTGCTGCTGATCTGCTGCTACCGATGCAGATGGCTCCCATGATGGCATTTCCTGGCTCATCTGTGCTCAGCCCGCTGTTTTTGTAGTTTTTAAGTGTGTGTGTGTATGGTTGATGGGTTGGGTTGGGATGGGGGTTTTATTTTATTTTTGGTTTTTAAAGGTGGGGTTGTGGGGTCATTTTAAATCTGTAAAGCACTTTGATCAACTGTGTTTGAAAAGCACTTTATAAATAAAGTTTGTTAAAAGGATATTTCAGTAACAGCCCACTCTAAATCCTTTTGTCTAGTCAAATGTTTGGCAAGTTATCTCAAATGAAATATGGTATAAGCTGGGGTCAGGCAGACCCAACCCTCCCTTGTCTGTAGATGAGCATAGTTTGGACATCTTAATTCTTGGCCTTTTCCCCTACCAGAGAAAATATTTAACTATTGAGTCATATTGATTAAATATGGTTGTTGGAACTATAATTGGTAGCATCATAAGAGTATAATTAAATTGGTGTGAAACAACTGTAGAGCGTCCGAACAGATAAGGCTACAGAAATCCCTATTTCTCTGGGTAATTATATCGGTTCTCTGATGCGGTCGTTCTTTGGTTTCTTTTACGTGATAGTGAGACTCTATCATGGTATTGGCTTTTTTTCTAACGTGAGCACCACACACCTATTGCTAGGATTTTAATGTGGATTTTTTGTCCCAATTGAAGGATATAACACGTTTCTAACACTTGGGTTTACCGAGATAAGGTGCTTATTAGGAGTGGAGACTTCTTTCCCTAAGTCTCAGTATCTCCCCGCCTTGTAACACGAACCAAGGAACTTACAGACGTTGTGTTTTATATATACCCCTCAATTGTATGTCTTTCTGGTATCGGAGAATCTCGGGCTTACCTTTTATCCTGAGGCCTCGTTCGGAGACAAGAAGTGTAGACAAGCGATATTTTGTCTCCATCCTCCCTTTTTAGGGGTAAAACTCCCTTTTCAGGGACTAGGCTGTTCGTAGCAACTCTTTTGATCCCCTCTTTGGGGTCCCTGCAAGAGGGTTTGATTATTTTTTTTACTCATCTTCCGTATTTATGGTTCTCCTGAGAAGCTGGGATGCCCAGCTTTTCAGGCTGAAAAATCTCTCTACTCTCTGTCTCTTCTCTATCCTCTCTTCCGTATGCACAGTTTCCTCCTGTGAAGGGGCTAAAAATCTCTCTGCTCCTGTCTCTGCTCTGTCCGTGTCTAACACATCCACCAATATTTATACTCTCTCCCAACCCCCTCAAGGTCACTGCCTCTCGCTTCAGATATGGGGTGGGTGGTGTTAACAAACGATGTCTCCTAACTGCTCCCAGTTGCGAGTAAAGGAATGCAAAGTGTAAAAGCAAGGTCATGAACTCTAAGCTGTACTTTTTATCCCTGCTCTAGTGCAGAGAATTAGTTTTCTGTATCTGTTTTATTCTTGCAAGCCTCAGTAAGAGAAGAATTTTAAAGACATATAGGAAACTCATTTCCTGTATTAGGGTAAAAGTATAAAATTAAAATACAGACTTAGCCATTTTAAACACAGAAGATACAGATTTGACCATCTTAAACACAGGCCACCTCTGTGGGTTACATTCACTTTACCCCATAATGTGAACTTAAGTTTTTGCCATTTATCCAAATTAATTTTCATTTTTTTCTAGGATTGGCTCAAAATTTAGGGAGGGCGTTTCTTCAACTTCCTGGCTTAATTTAATGCCCAAATAGTTAATTCATTTAGAAATCCATTTAAATCCAAAATGTGCTATTATATTTTTACCACCGAGCCCAGATATTGTAATTGCCTCAGATTTTCTCCAGTTAATTTTGTATCCAGACACAGAAGAATAATCTTGTATAGTTTCCATTAGATGTAGTGTGAAGTGAGCTGGGTCCTTCAACAAAACTAAAATATCGTCTGCATACAGCAGCAATTTATGTTGTTTATCCCCTCCCTCCACACCTTGAATATTTGAATTAGCTCTTATGGATGTGGCTAGTGGCTCCAATGAAATATTAAATAACAGGGGTGATAAAGGGCACCCCTGTCTTGTGGTTCTTTTTAAGTCAAAGAAGAGTGACATAACACCATTTGTTATGACTGAGGCTTTAGGATTGGCATAAAGCATTTTAACCCATGTAATAAATGAAGTTGAAAAACCAAAATTTGACAATGCAGCATACAAAAACTCCCACTGAACATGATCAAAAGCCTTCTCCGAGTCCAGGGAGAGGGCGAAAATAGGATGGTTTTTTTTTCTCTGTTTAGGCCAATTAAATGTAACAATCTTCTCATATTGTCAGTTGATGACCTATTTTTCATAAACCAGACTTGATCCGAGTGTATCATACATGGTAGCACCTTCTCCAGGCAAGTTGTTAAAATTTTAGTTAATATCTTACAGTCTACATTAAGTGGACTTATACAGCCATAATTAGCAGGTTGTAGTGGGTTCCTGTCTTTCTTTGCTATTACTGTTATTAGAGCCTCATCAAAGGTAGGTGGCAAAGACTGTAATGCATACGCTTCATTATATACTTCTTTGAGCACTGGTACCAAAATGTCCATATATTCTTCAATCGGAAATCCGTCAAGTCCAAGAGATTTCCCATTTTTCATACTTGATATGGATTTTCGAATTTCATCTGTAATAGGGCCGTCTAAAAGTTTTACTTGGTCTAAAGACAGTTTAGGCAAGTCTACTTTAAAAAAGAAGTCTGTTAATTCTTTGTGATTAGGATACACTTCTGGACTATACAGATTCTTGTTTATTTCTTTTATATCGGTTACCGTTATATTTCCCTTTTTAATGGCTGGTATGAAATTATTGGAGTTGCGCTGTTTTAACTGTCTTGCAAGCGATTTACCAGTTTTTCCCCTTCCTCATAAAATGATATCCCCAGTCTGAACAAGGCATATTGAGCTTTCTTATTATATATTTCCTGTAGTTCAAATTTATGTTTACAAATCTCCTGATATAAATGATTTGAAAAAAAGCTCGCTAATTGACCTTCCTTTGCCATAATTTTTGCTTCAAGTCCCTTTATTTTATACATATCCTCCTTTTTGTTCTTTGATGCATGTGCTATAATTTTACCACAGATATAAGGTTTGGAAGCTTCCCATTCAATGGACCTTCTGTTAGTACTACTGTTATTTATTTAAAAAAGTCTTTAAATAATCTTTTATGATCACTTAAAAGTCTCATTAAAGCTGGAGTGCGTAACTTTTACATGTCCGTGGATGTCCGTTTCAGCCAAGCCACTATCAGAGGAGATGACACAAAGCAGATTAAGCCGATCGGCTCCTCAAACATCTCATGGTATTTTTCAATATATATAATTTTTACTTTGCGTGTCGACTTGCGACATTCCCGCGCTGTCGCACATGAAATTACGTCTTTTATGTCACAACAAGAAAAATAATAAGAAATAGAACGCAGTGTCTCGTAGCAGCCGACAGAACGTGAAGGTCGACATGGCGGAGAATCCAAATAAACAGCCGAGAGACACTTATCGGGAAGTGGATCCTACCACGAAAAAAAAAAATAATTCCTGGACGTTCGGCAGAGGGACTATTGGCTAAGAAGGAAAGTGACCGAAGGAGAAGGCAAACGCGAATTTGTATCGGTGTCGCTTTTCCTCGGTGGAGAGAAGAGATCTGGCTGATGTTCAGGGGTGCACATAAGTGGTCCGCAGGTCCGCACACACTGTCAAAATATAAAATGCGCACCAGATGAAACCCAGAGCGCCGAAGTTCCAGCTGATCAGCTGATTCTGTTTCTATCTGTGTCAGTTTGTGTCTGTCAGTTTGTGTCTGTCAGTTTGCCAGTGTAACGGTTTTTCAGTCAGTCAGATCAGTGTAGCTGATTGCAGGATTCTGCATCGTGTCAAAACTGAAAAAATTCACTGAATAAGACAAATAGATCATTGTGGCCCCAACAGCTGACTAATAAATTTCAACACCAAACTGTTAAATGTAGATTAAAGTGAACAATCAAACCTGTAAACAATCCAACCTGAACTCTGAAGGTTTTTTTACCAGTATTTTTATATTTTACTGGTTTCTCTTGATTTTTTCAACAATGAAATGATATTTATTGAAACAAATATAGAGCCAGGTAAAGTAAACAGACTGAATTTGAAGCTTGATTAAGACAGATACCGGTTGGAATAACAACGGCAGAGATAAAGCGGTGGCAGCTGGGCTTACGTCATATGGAAGCGCCAGCTTTATTGTTGTAATGACGCAAAAATTCCGCTAGGGTGCGACAGAAGTTACAGAAGTTACACACTATGGCTTTAAGTAATAATGAGGTATTGAGCAGTGTACGACTTGCTTGGTCATATTGTTTGATATCAAAAACATTTATTGTTGAGTAGGTTTTATGACAATTAGAAAATAAATTGTATTCTCTTTCAGATGGATTTACCAACCTCAAAATGTCGACCAGACACCCAAGATTAAATTAACTTCATGGAAAAAGTGTGGATCCCCCATAGTTGGGGCATAAATATTACATAGAACCATATTCTTCTCATTTATGACAACCTGTCAGCAAATCATCCTGCCCTAGGTATCTTTTGTTTGTTTAACCAATGTGAAGTTCAGATTTTTGTGTACAGGTATAACCACCCCGTTTTGTTTGCTTAAAAAAGAAGTATGGAAAACCCACCCATCCAAATTTCATTTTCATTTTTGCCTCCTCATGTTCAAAATGTGACTCTTGAATAAATGCCAGGTCAGCCTGATTATGTTTAAAGATGCCATTTCAAACGAATTTCAGGACTTTGTGGCTATTTCCTAAGTATTAACCTGTAATATAAACATTTTATATCCAAAAAAATGTTAGGAAACACTGCTTAACAGACCTTTCAATCTGTCTGCTTAGAAATTCGGGTGGTTCCGGCTCGTTCCATCAGGGTTTGGCAGCAGCTCATTCATATTCATTAATCAAATTTGCTGAACTCAGATTGGCTAACAAACAAGCCTATGAGAGCAAGGTATACTGTTTCCTGCCCTGCTGCGCATGGCAACATCAGATGTACGCCTTTCCTGTTTGCTACGTTATGCTACAGCTTTTCGCCAGCTGCATGCTAGGCGTGGTTTCAACTGTGGGAGTTGCCGAATACTAACGAACAAAGGAGTTGTGACGAAACAGATACAGGCTGTTCAAACTCAGGAGAACTTGGGTGTTATCGCCACCTGTGTAGTTTGAGAGATTAAAACTGAAAGACAAGTTGTTGACCTTTTTTCACACCCACTATGGAGGTAAGAACACCAGTGGAGCTAAAATATTCAACAGCAACCTCAGAAAAACCGTTTTAAATGGAAGAGCCTCTTTAAGGTATGCCATTACCTTTCCTCTTTTTACTGGATCTCCACATTCTTTTATATTCCAATTTATAATTTTGGTATAATTTCTAACTATTGAAAAAGATTAAAAAATAAAAACCCAAGAAAATAAATCCTGTTTTTTTTTTTAAAATATATGCAGTAAAGCCATAGTCTACACTCACCTAAAGGATTATTTGGAACACCATCCTAATACGGTGTTTGACCCCCTTTCGCCTTCAGAACAGCCTTAATTCTACGTGGCATTGATTCAACAAGCTGCTGAAAGCATTCTTTAGAAATGTTGGCCCAAGTTGATAGGATAGCATCTTGCAGTTGATGGAGATTTGTGGGATGCATATCCAGGGCACGACGCTTCCGTTCCACCACATCCCAAAGATGCTCTATCTGGTTGAGATCTGGTGACTGTGGGGGCCATTGTAGGACAGTGAACTCATTGTCATGTTCAAGAAACCAGCTTGAAATGATTCAAGCTTTATGAAATGGTGCATTATCATGCTGGAAGTAGCCATCAGAGAATGGGTACATGGTGGTCATGAAGGGATGGACATGGTCAGAAAAATGCTCAGGTAGCTCATGGCATTTAAACAATGCCCAATTGGCACTAAGGGGCCTAAAGTGTGCCAAGAAAACATCCCCCACACCATTACACCACCACCACCAGCCTGCACAGTGGTAACAAGACACTATGGATCCATGTTCGCGTTCTGTTTACGCCAAATTCTGACTCTACCATTTGAATGTCTCAACAGAAATCAAGACTCATCAGACCAGGCAACATTTTTCCAGTCTTCAACTGTCCAATTTTGGTGAGCTCGTGCAAATTGTAGCCTCTTTTTCCTATTTGTAGTGGAGATGAGTGGTACCCAGTGGGGTCTTCTGCTGTTGTAGCCCATCCGCCTCAAGGTTGTGTGTGTTGTGGCTTCACAAATGCTTTGCTGCATTCCTCGGTTGTAATGAGTGGTTATTTCAGTCAAAGTTGCTCTTCTATCAGCTCGACTCAGTCAGCCCATTCTCCTCTGACCTCTAGCATCAAAAAGGCATTTTCGCCCACAGAACTGCCGCATACTGGATGTTTATCCTTTTTCACACCATTCTTTGTAAACCCTATAAATGGCTGTGCGTAAAAATCCCAGTAACTGAGCAAATTGTGAAATACTCGGACCGGCCTGTCTGGCACCAACAACCATGCCACGCTCAAAATTGCTTAAATCACCTTTCTTTCCTATTCTGACATTCAGTTTGGAGTTCAGGGGATTGTCTTGTTCAGGACCACACTAATTGCATTCAAGCAACTGTCATGTGATTAGTTGATTAGATGATTGCCTTAAGGAGAAATTGAACAGGTGTTCCTAATAATCCTTTAAGTGAGTGTATATCTAACATATCAGTTTTGTTTTCCCATTTCCAAGTAATACTTTTTAACAATGCAAAAAAAGAAAACAAACCAAACGGTTAACTTAAGGTGTACCCCCAGAACAATTGTTGGGAGATTTGGCCGTTTCTTGGCAGAAAACAGAACGAAAAAAAAAGAAAGATTAAAAAAAAAGAAACAAAACGTAGCTTAACTAGTTAAGGTCCGTGGGATATCCCCCTCCCAACCAGAGCAGTGTTCTTCCAGCTGTTCGCTGTCAGGCAGCCTGTATCCGCTCCACACTCACCCGCATTGATATCAACCACTGACCTGTCGTCCCGTAGTGCTCGTCAGACCAGGTGAAACAAATAAATTTTCCATGCATGCCCTTTACTCGTCCAGTTAGTTGGAGTTGTCATTAATGAAGCGTTCAGCCTCTACAGCGTTTGCTGTACCATCTAAATCTCATCAGGCTTCAGGCAGCAGCTCATTCATATTCATTATTCGAATTTGCTGGACTCAGATTGGCCAACAAACTAGCCTATGAGTTCAAGGCATACTGTTTCCTGCCATGCTGCACATGGCAACAACAGACATTCTCTCTTCCGGTTTGCTACGTCTTATGCTACAGCTTTTAGCCAGCAGCATACTAAGCGTGGTTTCAACTGCGGGAGCTACCGAATACTAAGTTGTGACGAAACAGATACCGGCCATTCAAACTCGGGAGCACTCCTGCATTATGGCCACCTGTGTAGTTTGAGAGATAAAAACTGAAAGAAAAGTTGTTGTATGTTCACTATTCAGTAAATCTCAGCCAATAGTTTGTAAATGCAGATACAGGTGCCCATACTCAGAATATTGAAAATGCATGGTCTATGTACAAATCCCAGTTCTGGAGACTATGTGGAAATATATCAGAGAAAACACTCGAAAAACATCTTGCTAGAAAAGAATGGACACATGGGTGGGAAAAAACACAGAAATGGTCCTCTTGGATTTGTACTGTATGCTTCAAGATGCATACAGTACAAAGTTTAGAAGAAATGAAAATTAAATAATAACTTTAGTGTTATTTGAAGTGTGTGTGTGTGTATGCGTGTGTGTGTATGTGCGTGTGTGTAAAATAAAAACAATAAAAACTGCCTTCTGTTGCAATTCTCATCTCTTCAATAGATTTTGGAAATTAGATTGCCTTGTTCATGACCTCATAATTAAAAGAATGGTTACATTATATTTTTTATTTAAAAGAAAAATCAGTTATTTGTCAAGACAAGATTATAAAAAATTTTTGCAGGTAATGGTTAGGTACTGAGTAAGTAATGATTCATTCCTTAGGTACTTGGGAGTAGACTTCACTTTACTACTTTAGGGTACACAAATGTAGTAGGTAATGGTTAGGTACTGAGTAAGTAATGATTCGTTCCTTAGTAGGTACTTCGGAACCCCTGAATGAGAATGGTGGGTGTTTTACCAGTAAGTACTGTTTAACTACCAATCAGCCCCTGAATAAGATTGGTGGGTGTTTTACCAGTAAGTACTTACTCATTAGTCCCTGAATAGGACTGGCGGTTATTTTACCAGTAGGTACTGGTTAACTACCTATGAGACCCTTAATACAGCTGGAGGGTGTTTTCACCAGTAAGTATTAGTCCCTTGTTCATTCCTCATTACCGCCTTTGTCGCCTCCTAGTAATGAAGGACATTTTTGTGTACCTTATTTGGAAGTGTTACCAATCAATTTGTGTTATAAAAGGTAGGGGTAGAATCTACATAGGTAGGTATTAACTGTATTTGAATATAGAGAATTACACCTCTTGATAAATCTCAGGAGAAACACAAAGGGACCATTTAAACCAGGAATTTCCAGATTACATACAAGCAAATCAAATCAATCAATCAAAAATACTTTATTAATCCCCGAAGGGAAATTAAGTATTGTTGTAGCTCAGTTCTTCTTCAGGGAGCCATTGTAGAAGGTTATAGCTGTGGGCAAAAAAGATCTCCTGTAGCGGTCTGTGCTGCAGTGGATCTGAAGAAGCCTTTGACTGAAGACACTCTGCTGTTGAGTTACTGTGTTATGAAGAGGATGATGAGGGTTCTTCATGATAATTTTCATCTTCCGAACCATCCTTCTTTGGACAATCAACTCAAAAGACTCCAGATCAGTCCCCAGAACAGAACTAGCCCTTCTTATCAATCTGTTCAACCTCTTCATGTCACTTGCTTTGATGCTGCTCCCCGAACAGGTGACTGCAGATGTGATCACACTCTCCACAACAGACTTATCTTCCACATCTTGCTGCAAACATTGAAGGATTTAAGCTTCCTGAGGAAGTACAGTCTGCTCTGTCCCTTCCTAAAAATAGCATCACAGTTGTGTCTCCAGTTCAGTCTGTTGTCCAGGTGAACACCCAGGTATTTATACTCCTCCACCACCTCCACTTCTTATCCCATGAAGGAAATGGGTTTTGGTATGTTCCTAAAATCCACAATTATCTCCTTTGTCTTATTCACATTCAAGATGAGATGATTGTTTGAACATCAGGACACAAAGTGGTTCACCAGTTCTCTGTACTCAGTCTCTTGTCCATCTCTGATCCATCCAACAACTGCAGAGTCATCTGAGTATTTTTGTAGATGGCAGGACTCTGACCTGTATTGAAAGTCTGAAGTGTACAGAGTGAAAAGAAATGGTGAGAGTACAGTACCCTGTGGTGATCCTATGCTGTTGATCACCTGGTCAGACGTACAACTCTTCAGTTTAACATACTGTGGTCTGTTTGTGAGGTTATCCTTAATCCAGGTTATTGTGGAGGCCTCCACCTGTGTCTTCTGGAGTTTTTGACACAATAGCGCAGGCTGAATTGTGTTAAAGGCACTGGAGAAATCAAAAAACATAATCCTCACAGTGCTGCCTACTTTGTCAAGATGACAGTGGGTTTGCTGAAGCAGGTGTATGATGGCTTCTTTCACCCAAACTCCACGGCGATAAGCAAACTGCAGCGGGTCTTGAAATATGCTTGTTTGCCTATTTAGGTGGACCAACATGAGTCTTTCCAAGGCTTTCATGATGTGGGATGTTAGGGCAACAGGCCTGTAGTCTTTAGGGGCCAGTGGGTGGGATGTTTTTGGTACTGGAATAAGGCAGGATGTTTTCCATAAAACTGGTACCTTCTCCTGGGTGAAGCTGAGGTTGAAGATACGCTGCAGAATTCAACATAGCTGATCTGCACAAGCCTTTAGTACTCTGGGGCTTACACCATCTGGACCAGCTGCCTTCAGTCTCTCCAGCTGCTTCTTCCCCTGACCGTTAGATACAGACAGACAGGAGTCGGAGGCAATGGGGACACCAGCTTTTTCTGATGTTGTATATGATGGAAAAGCACCAGAAGCAGCATTCATGACTGAGGTAGGTGAGACAGTTGAGGTATGACAGGGAGGCTGTGGATAAAGGGATGGTGGGAGGTCTATTTGGCTTGCAGCAGGAGGGGAAGATGTTGGGCTTGTCTCCAAACTGAACCTATTGAAGAACATGTTCAGTTCATTGGCTCTATCCAGATTTCTAAATGATCCACCTTTTGCTTAAAGCCTGTGATCTTCTTTATCCCTGACCACACATCTCTTACATTTTTTGCTGGAGCTTGTTCTCCAGTTTTTTCCTGTACACCTCCTTGTTACTTCTAATCTTGAGTTTAAGTTCTTTTTGTACACTTTTCAATGCATCCCTGTCTCTCTCCCTGAAAGCTTTTTTTCTTGTTCAGCAGTTCTTTCAGTTCGCTGGTGATCCAGGGTTGGTTATTGGGGAAGCACTTCACTGTTCTGGTGGGAATGATGTTGCCCACACAGAAGTTTAAATAGTCAGTCACACACTCAGTCATAGCATTGATGTCCTCTCCATGTGGCTCACATTGTGCATCCTAAGTCGGTAGCCTCAAGACATTGAAGAATTTCTTCAGCTTCCTGTGACCACCTCCTCACAGTTCTTTTGATCACAGGTTGCCTCTGGACAATGGGTTTGTATACAGAGCAGAGAAAAACAACATTATGGTCTGCCTTGCCAAGAGCAGGCCATGCAAAGGACCTATATGCATCCCTTATATTTGCATAGAACAAGTCCAGTGTTTTGTTTTCTCTGGTGGAGCAGCTGACAAACTGTTGAAATGTTGGCAGTGTAGAAGCGAGAGAGGCATGATTAAAGTCTCCAGATATTGCCACAAATGCATTTGGGTGCTGGGTTTGTAGCTAAGCAACTGTTGAGCCAATAGTGTCACATGCAGACTTGGCATTAGCTGATGGTGGAATGTAAACTGCTACTCTAATAACACTGGTGAACTCCCTCGGTAGGTAATATGGACGAAAACCAACAGCCAAAAGTTTAATATCTGTACTGCAGAGATGACATTTCACAACAGCATGTCCAGGATGACACAATTTTTTGTTAAATAATACAGCGATCCCACCTCCTTTTCTTTTGCCACTCCTCTTCGTATCTCTGTCTGCTTGTATTGTTTGAAAGCCAGGCAGAGACACGCTGGAGTCCGGGATATGTTCCTTTAGCCATGTCTCAGTAAAACAAATGATGCTGCATTCCCGATACTCTGGCTGGATCTTCAACAGAGTTTCAAGTTCATCTATTTGGTTAGCAAGAGATCTCACATTTGTCTGACTGATTGAAGTGAAGGTTTTAACTTCCTCTTTCTCTCTTTTCGCTTTGCTCCTGCCCTGCATCTACGTCTTCTTCTTTAAGCTCATCTGGGATCAGGGGTTTCAATTTGAGGATTATTTGAGCCTTAGAAATGTCCATTAACTGCTCTTTCCTATAAACAAGCCTCTCGTTGCCATAGTTACGCATCATAACAATTGGCAAAAAGGTAAAAATTATGCAAAAAAAAAATAAAAAAACCTCTCTCAATCAGCACGGCACCCAAATAAGAATAAAAAAGTATCTCAGAAATAATATTCCAGGAGGAACAGCAAGAAACAACAAAAAATGCTAGCAATGTCACAGAGCTACTCCAACAAGCTGCCAGCAGCTGTAGCGCTATTCCTGAAATATGACACATCAAACTGACTGGTGTGTTAACCAGAGATGCTCTATCATAATTGTGAAGCATTTTTGGTTACCATGGCAACAGAACACCAAAAATCACATCCCTCCATTCAAATCCTATGTTAAATTGGCTCAGTATGTCCTTATGTTTTACCATGGCAGTGCCATTTGCCATCAAACTCACCAGGTGAACTAATAGAACCCACAATAGGATTTGTGACCCCATGTAGTATATCAAAGCATTGGCTTGATCATTAGAAGTGAACCATCATGTAAACAGTAATTTTTGGGTTACCATGGCAACAGCATTGACTTAAATTACCACTTTTTGATCGCTTACTGTGCGGACATGCTTTGACCTACAGATGTCATTACAACTTTTATGCGTTCAGTAGACATTGGTCTGTAACATATTGAAACCAGCGGTGGCTGGGTGGAGTACAGGGGTGTGTACAATGGCGTGAGGAGGAGAGAGGATCTCGGGGAGGTTCGGTTCAGTCGAGAAGAGACGGGGCAGATACTTGGCCCCTTTCCCATGGACTTAATCGATGACTGTACGATGAACAGGTAGGACCTTTCCCTATTAATCAAGTAGCCCCTGACTGCAGTACGCAGATCAGGGCGGAGCACAACATGGGCGGAATCAAATGTTTAACCTCTCCCACTGAAACCAAACTACTGCTGGTAAGTGGGTGTACGTTCTGTATGTGACAGAGAGAGAAGTAGCTGATGGAGGTAAATGTTTCACTCTGTTTTTAAGACACCAAGCATTAATGTTGCGGTGACAGTTTTGTAAACCTGAACTTAAAAAGTAATTTTCTGAGTACTGAGTTTTACATTATAGGCAAATATTATATAGCCTAAATGTTTCATACTTGTATCTGCTTTCTACACCTTACCGGTGGGCTTTGTTATTACTACTAGACTGCAAATCAAGTATACCTAGCATCAATATTGCTGCGAAAATTATATAACCTGAACTTTAAAGCTCCGCCAACTCTAGACGGTAATCCAGATAACCTCCAAAATCTAATTGATTGTTCCTTGGGCCATTTCTGACCTTTCCTGAAAATTTCCACAAGTTTTTGAGTTATCCTGCTAACAGATTAAAACATTACCTCCTTGGCAGAGGTAAGAAGGATTTCACTTCACTGTTCCAGTTCCACAGGCCCAAGTAACAGGTTTCGAGTTCAGTGGGAGCTGAATCTCATTAAGAAGTTGTGTGAAGTTGTGATGGCTCATGGAAATGTAAACCTATTACCATTTTTTTAGGATTATTTTATTAGACAAGAATGTATATCGAATAATATGTAGCCCTAGTATTTTTATGTATGCTGGTATTTACATCTAGGATAATAAAGAAACATGTTTTACCAAAGATCTACATTTTGGCACCAGACTTGATCATGATATAAAGAATGGCATCTTTTTCATTTAAAGGTGGGATATGGAATATTTTCATAAAAGCAAAATTTTTGACAAAATAATGCTTCCACAGGGTGTTGAGGGTTGTAGAATGAAAATACAGCATTTCCTTTAAAAATGATATTCAAAGTAAAATATTATAAAATATGAATTTTGACGGGCACGACATTGGCATTTTGTTTACATCTACCAGCCAATAGCTGGCAGAGCTGCAGGCACCATTTTGACTTGCCCAATAGGCAAAAGGCAAAGGCAAATTTATTTGTATAGCACAATTCATACACAAAGCAATTCAAAGTGCTTTACAAAGCAGGAAAAAATACAATAAAATCACAATAAAAGCAAAACAATATTAAAACACAGATAATCATCATAAAATAAAATTTAAAAGAAATAAAGAGTGCAGATAAAATATTTTCAGTCGTATGCACAGACAAACAAAAATGTCTTAAGCCTAGATTTAAACATTGTCACAGTTGAGGCCTGTCTTACATCCTCAGGAAGACTGTTCCAGATTTTAGCTGCATAAAACTGAAATGCTGATTCTCCATATTTAGTCCTGACTCTGGGCACCTGCAGGAGGCCGGTCCCTGATGTTCTCAGAGTCCGAGATGGTTCATAAGGCACTAACATGTCAGAGATGTACTTTGGTGCTAGGCCTTGGAGAGACTTAAACACAAGCAGAGCTGTTTTAAAGTCTATTCTCTGAGCCACTGGAAGCCAGTGCAAAGACCTAAGCACAGGACTAATGTGATCATACTTCCTGGTTCTAGTCAGGACACGAGCAGCAGCGTTCTGGATGTACTGCAGCTGTTTTACAGCTCATTTGGATAGGCTGGTGAGCAGGCCGTTACAATAGTCTAATCTACTGGAGACAAATGCATGAATAAGTCTCTCCAAGTCAGGCTTTGACACTATACCTTTGATTTTGGCAATGTTTTTAAGATGGTAAAAAGCCGCTGATGTTATTGACTTGATGTGGCTGTTAAAGTTCAAGTCTGAGTCCATTATTACCCCCAGATTTCTAACTTGATTTGATGGTTTCAGAGAGAGAGAGTGAAGGTGACTGCTGACACTTTCTCTTTGTTTCTGTGGGCCAAAAAGGATAATTTCAGTCTTATCTGAGTTTAGCTGGAGAAAGTTGTTTTGCATCCACAAACTGATCTGTTGGATGCAGTGACAGAGTGAATCCACAGGTCCATATTCACCTGCTGTTAGTGACACATAGATCTGAGTGTCGTCTGCGTAGTTGTGATAACACACATAATTACTGCGTATTAACTGACCTAATGGCAGCATGTAAAGATTGAACAGAAGGGGTCCCAGGATTGACCCCTGGGGAACACCACAGGTCAGGGCCATGTGTTTTGACACGCAATTTCCAATTTCAACAAAATACTTCCTGTCTTCTAGATAGGACCTAAACCACTTTAGGGCAGTTCCAGAGATGCTCACCCAGTCCTCTAGTCTGGGTAAGAGGATGTCATGGTCGACAGTGTCAAAAGCAGCACTCAGATCTAACAAAATTAGGACAGAGACTTTGCCAGCGTCAGTGTTTAGGCGGATGTCATTAGTTACCTTGATAAGAGCAGTTTCTGTGCTGTGATTGGGTCTGAAACCTGACTGGAAAACATCAAATGTGTTGTTTATCAGGAGAAAGTCAGTGAGCTGTTGGTAAACAACTTTTTCAAGAACTTTTCCTAAAAACGGCAGATTTGAGATGGGTCTGTAATTGTTCAGTACTGTGGCATCAAGACTGCTCTTCTTCAGGAGAGGCTTAATGACTGCAGTTTTTAAAGCACTTGGGAATATTCCAGATTGAATCGACATGTTTATTATTTGAGTGACTGGTGCTGTCAAACTGCTCAGCACAGACTTTAGAAGTCTAGTGGGTAATACATCAAGGCAGCATGTAGATGAACTCAGACTGGTGATGATCTCTTGGACAGTTGTGTCAGTTACAGGTGCAAAGTCAGTCAGTTGTAAGTGACTCGGTGGCTTTAAGGTTGTTATTTGCATTGTGGAGTTGATGCCATTTTTAATGCCCTGAACCTTGTCATTAAAAAATATTACAAACTCATTACATTTAGATGTAGAAATCAGTTCTAATGGCAACTGAGCTACCATAAATACCATAAATAGCCCGGTCCGAACACGTAGCTACACCATGTCACTGAAGTGGGGCAACTCAGGGCTCCGCGTTCGACTTGAGGACACACCATGGAGGATTTTTTGGGTTTTTTTGCTGCTTGTATAAGTGGGGCATGCAGGATGGTGTGTGAGGAGAACAGAGGATCTTAGGAGAGACTGCAGGAAGTTTTGGTTTGCTCGAGAAGAGACCGGTGCAGCTTGAGCTCTTTACCATGGACTGAATTGCGCGAGCGGCGGGGGGGGGGGGGGGGGT
>SSNP01000066.1:2058870-2102887 GCA_006937955.1 Pachypanchax playfairii
GGGGGGGGGGGGGGGGGGGGGGGGGGGGGGGGGGGGGTTACGAGCCTGGCACCCAGCTGGCTGAAGGCTTTATGCTGTGTTATACTATTCATGTTCCATATTTGTGAGTACAAGATGGCGCCTGTGTCCGGCTTTGCGTCTGTTGCCACATTGCTCACTAGTCTATTTGTTTTATTTGTTGCCATGTTGAGCATGTCTACCAATAACTGTGTCTCTTCTGTCATCCGGTATGATTGCTATACGCTTCTTTCCATTAATGAATGCATGAAAGAAGTGTGTGTCACCTGGGACAGGTATAGGGAGTTTTTCCCTCCACCCTTGGATTGTGTTGTGCCTTCCTGATGGTGGTGAAGCGTTGCGGCTGGAGAAGGAAGGCTGGAGTGCAATCCAGGTGGAGAAAGCGGAGGTTCGCTGGATCGCTCATTGGGAGACGATCGGTGCTGCTTGCGACGGATTCCTGTCCATGGCCCCTGCTGGGTGTCAGCTTGCGCATTGCCCCCACTCATTCCTCCGCTCCTGTCACTGTCTGATCGGTCTTTTGCACCACGGCAGGCTCGAGTCCCTCATCGCGTGTCCTGCGAGCCGTCTCTGTGGAAAGTTTTCCCCAGGCCGTGTGGAGGTGCGCGGCAAGAAAGCGTGTTCAGCAAATGAATTTTGCTCTTCTAAATGCATGCTCTATAGCGAACAAAGCGTTCTTTCTGGGTGATTTATTCTTGAACGAGAACCTTGATTTCATGGCTCTTACTGAGACCTGGCAGAGGGAGCACGAATATACTCATTTGAACAAGCTTTGCCCTCCGAACTGCTCAGCATTTGGAACCCCACGAGTAGCTCGGCGAGGAGGTGGACTTGTGCTTATTCACAATGATTTCTTTACATGTAGGGAAATGAAGCCGGAGCCATTCAACTCATTTGAGCTTCAGATCACTAAGGTTGGAAACATTAACTACGTTTACATGGGCACATTTAATCGGAATAAACGCCCAATAGGAAAAAAAATACGTCATGTAAACATGTCAATCAGAATGTTTTGATCCAATGCAGCCTGATCAGAATGAAATTTCCTTCCAATCGAGAGGGGTAGTTTTGTCCAATCTTCATTTGGATAGACGTGCATATTCACACCCATTTGGAATGGAGGGGTGAAAAAAGCCCACTGCGCATGTGTACAACTTCAGCGTGACGTCTTTCCGCTTTCGCAGACCCAAGTAGAAAACATGGTGGGAGGTAAACAGAAGTGGTCTGCTGGCGCAGTCATCCTGTCATCCTGCTCTCCTCTCCTGTGGTGGAGGAGCAGTAGCAATATGTATTCAGCCTCTAGCTTGGTTAATGCGACCAGTAAAAACCCAAACATAAAGGTAATCACCCGCAGAAGGTCCATATTGGGGAAAACGTGAGTCAGCTCAAGCACACGATGGGGCGGGAAAGACGCACAGAAAGGAAGGAGTTTGTTTTTTTTTTTTCCCCAGAAAGACAACTCGCTGTCTTTGAGTACACATGCTTGGTGCATGTGTACTCATGGCATGATCAGATAATTTCAGTTAGTGTCCATGTGAGCAGGGATTTGGGAATTCCGATCGACCAAGATTTTAATCAGATTGGGGAAATTTGGCGCATGTAAACGTACACTATATTACTAAATGTATTCGCTCACCTGCCTTTACTCATACTATGAACTGAAGTGCCATCCCATTCCTAACCCATAGAGTTCAATATGATGTCGGTCCACCTTTTGCAGCTATTACAGCTTCAACTCTTCTGGGAAGGCTGTCCACAAGGTTGAGGAGAGTGTTTATAGGAATTTTTGACCATTCTTCCAAAAGTGCATGGGTGAGGTCACACACTGATGTTGGTCGAGAAGGCCTGGCTCTCAGTCTCCGCTCCAATTCATCCCAAAGGTGTTCTATCGGGTTCAGGTCAGGACTCTGTGTAGGCCAGTCAAGTTCATCCACACCAGACTCTGTCATCCATGTCTTTATGGACTTTGCTTTGTGCACTGGTGCACAGTCATGTTGGAAGAGGAAGGCGCCCGCTCCAAACTGTTCCCACAAGGTTAGGAGCATGGAATTGTCCAAAATGCTTTGGTATCCTGAAGCATTCAAAGTTCCTTTCACTGGAATTAAGGGGCCAAGCCCAGCTCCTGAAAAACAACCCCACACCATAATTCCTCCTCCACCAAATTTCACAGTCGGCACAATGCAGTCTGAAATGTACCGTTCTCCTGGCAACCTCCAAACCCAGACTCGTCCATCAGATTGCCAAATGGAAAAGCGTGATTCATCACTCCAGAGAACGCGTCTCCACTGCTCTAGAGGCCAGTGGCGGCGTGCTTTACACCATTGCATCCGACGCTTTGCATTGCACTTGGTGATGTGTGGCTTGGCTGCAGCTGCTCGGCCATAGAAACCCATTCCATGAAGCTCTCTGCGTACTGTACTTGGGCTAATCTGAAGGTCACATGAAGTTTGTAGCTCTGTAGCAACTGACTGTGCAGAAAGTCGGCGACCTCTTTGCACTATGCGCTTCAGCATCCGCTGACCCCTCTCCGTCACTTTACGTGGCCTACCACTTCGTGGCTGAGTTGCTGTTGTTCCCAAATGCTTCCATTTTGTTATAGAGCTGACAGTTGACTGTGGAATATTTAGGAGCGAGGAAATTTCACGACTGGATTTGTTGCACAGGTGGCATCCTATGACAGTTCCACGCTGGAATTCACTGAGCTACAGAGAGTGGCCCATTCTTTCAAAAATGTCTTGCTTCACAGTCTGCATGCCTGAGTGCTTGACTTTATACACCTGTGGCCAGGCCAAGTGATTAGGATACCTGATTCTGATCATTTGAATGGGTGAGCGAATACTTTTGGTAATATAGTGTAGCTAGTGACTCTTTTTATTGTGTTTTAAAATACCGACACCCTGGTCCTGCACGTGAGTTTATAAATGAGTTTTCTGACTTCTTATCACTGATTATCAAGTTGGACAGACTACTTATTCTTGGTGATTTTAATTTCCACATCAATGACTCTTCATGTCCACTTGCATCTGAGTTTTTAGCACTCACTGACTCTTTTAACTTAAAGCAACATATTTCTGGTCCGACTCTTCTCTCTTGGCCTGGATATTGATTGTCTGAATGTGGTTGATATCCTTGTATCTGACCATTACTGTGTGTATTTTAATGTATCTTTCAACATGGACATTTGTGCTCAAAATGTGGTATGCCAAAAGCGCATTATAAACCAATCTGTGGTTGCTAATTTTTCTGAATTGTTTCAGCATTGTCTTGGAGTTTGCCATGATGCTGATTCTTATATAGATTCCTTAAATGCACATTGTCAGAATGTGCTGAATATTGGGGCTCCTGTAAAGCTCAAAAGGGTTTCTTCTCAAAATTCCCAGCCAGTGCTAAATGAAGAAATTGCCTCATTCACGAGAATTTGTCGCAAGGTAGAGCGTCTGTGAAAATCCACAAAACTGGAGGTGCACAGGTTGCATTTAAAAGAGCTGATTGGAGATTTAAATGAAATGATAAAACAGGCTTGATCATCATATTTTGCAAATCTTGTAAATAACAGGAACCCTAAAGTTGTTTTTGAAACGATTCAAAAAATTGTGTCAGCTTGAGCATTGCCTGCCTTCACAACCAATGACTGTAATAGGTCTCTGAAATACTTTGTGAATAAAGTGGAAGAGATCAGAGCTAATGTAAAGTCTTCTTATGAAACCTCCAATAATGTACCTCCTAGTACTTGTTCCTTGTCAGCGTTTTCTCCTGTGGCATTAGAGGCCCTTGCCCTTTTGATGCTTTGCCCACTTCTTTACTTTATAAAATAACTGACCTTGTGGCCCCTTATAATGTGACACAATGTTTCTCTCTCTAGCCCCATTTAAAAAAAGCCAAACTTGGATCCTGCTGAGCCTGACAGTTATAGGCCTATATCAAAGTTGCCTTTTGTCTTCAAAGTTGTGGAAAAGGTGGTGGCAGAGCAGCTGACTGCCTTTCTGCATAAAAATGAGTTGTTGGACAAATTTTCAATCTGGCTTTCGTAAGTTGCACTCTACTGAGACTGCCCTGCTTAAAGTGTTCAGTGACATCCGTATGGCTGCAGACTCTGGTCAGTATTCTGTTTTGATCTAACTGAGTTTGTCTGCTGCATTTGACACAGTAGATCATGAACTGTTGCTTCAGAGACTGAATACGGACTTCGGTGTTTCTGGAACAGTCCTGAAGTGGTTGTCTTCCTATTTGACCAATAGAACATTCTCTGTGTGCATGAATGAAATTGTGTCTAAAGCCACTCCTTTGCTTTATGGTGTTCCTCAGGGTTCAGTTTTGGGCCCAATTTTATTTTTGCTGTATGTAAGTCCTCTTGGCAAAATTGTCAGCTATTTTAAAAATGTGTCTTATCATCTGTATGCAGAAGATATCCAGTTGTACTTTTCATTTAAGGAATGTGAATTAGACAAGCTCTCAGAGCTAATGGAATGCCTGGAGAGAGTTCAGACCTGGCTCAGTGAAAACTGCCTTCAGCTTAATTTTAAATATACTGAAACTTTGATAATTACCCCTGAGCAAAAAATCCCCTCCATTGTGAGTCACCTTGGCTCACTGTGCTCCTCCTCTCAATCTAGCATCAGAAATCTTGCCGTTTGGTTTGATCAATCACAGCCATTCAAGACTTTTGGTCAAAAACTGTTTTAATCACTTGAGAAACATTGTTAAATTAAGGCCAATTTTATTTAATGCTGATTTTGAGCTTGTGATCCATGCTTTTATTTCTTCTTGTTTAGACTATTGTAACTCTCTTTTTACTTGTTTTACTAAATCTGCTCTTAATCGTCTTCAGATGGTTCAAAATGCTGCAGCGAGGCTTTTAACAGGATCTAGCAGGCGGACTCACATTACCCCAATTTTTTCTTCCCTGCACTGGCTCCCAGTTAAGTTTAGGATTGATCTTAAGGTTCTACTTTTGACTTTTCAAGCCTTGCATGGTCAAGCTCCCTCTTATGTTTCTGATCTGTTGTGTCCTTACTCCTCTGGGCGCGCCCTTTGGTCATCGGGCCAGAACCTCCTCGTGGTCCCAAAAACTCACTTTAAAACTAGAGGAGACCTATCCTTTCAAGCAGTGGCTCCATGGTTGTAGAATGCCTTACCTCCGTCCCTCCGGGAAGTGGACTCTGTTGACTCTTCTAAAAAGCAGCTGAAGACACTTTTATTTAGACGTGCTTTTGGTTGATTTTGTTTTTGATTGTAAATTTTTAACTTATTTTGTTGTTCTTTGTGAAGCACTTTGTGATTTTATCTGTGAAAGGTGCTATATAAATAAAGTTCTTTTTCATAACATTCGTTTCAATGTCTCACTATGGGATATGCCCCTCCGGCGGATTTCTCAGAAGCACTTATCTCATTACGCCAATCCTGATTGGCTGGTGATCGTGACGTCCACGTCACACGCCACTATAAGTAGCATGCGTCACCACGTAACGCCATTCAATCACCTCTTCTAAATTCAGTAGCATCTTATCGCCGGCAAGCTAGCTTAACCATTCACAGACTGGAGCCAGTTTCCCTTTTACTCCTTCGCCGAACGCTAGCTTGCTTTCCTGCTCGGACCTTCACCATGGGTTGGAGCACACTTTCACAGTCTTCACACACCAGTGCGACTGTTTAATTTCTTTGCATGCTGCCCGTGTACCTTGGTTAAACACACCAGTTTACCAGTATAGACACCGCTTCTCACACCAGAGGGGTTGAGGGCCCGACGGCTCGCCTCTGTAGCTGTGGGAAAAAAAATATTGAGTAAAGATCCACACCAGGTCTGCTCGTGCTGCCTCGGGCTGGAACATGCCCGTCAGGCGTTGAACAACCCCGGGACATGTGAGCACTGTGCACGCTTTACCGCCAAGAGTCTCCGCCAACAACTAGCATGCCAAGCTAGTCTGTCGTGGAAGGACCCTTACCTGCCGTCCGCGCATGTCGTCAGTCAACGCCTCCAGGAACTGGAGCCATACGCCACGTCTAGCTGTGGTTCCCAACTCGACCTGGCTGAAGTTCGAGGGAATGGAAAAAACTGGAATGATCCGGATGCCACCCATGGAACCGCTGGTAGCAGCTCATCTGCACCCACGGCTCTCGGCGACATCCTCCAGGTCTCCCACACTCCCTTCAAAAGCGGACTGCTTCCAGTCGGCGCTGAACGAGAGGGCTTATAAAGCGGCAAGGCTTTCAGTCAGGGCTCTGAACGTTTCCTCCATGCTCTCAGCTTATCAAGCAGAGCTGTGCGAGGACATGGCTGCAAAGCCGGACCCTGATGTGTGGGAGGAAATCACCATGCTAACGGACGCTGTGGGAATGATGGTTCTGCAGAAAAGAGCACTATGGCTCAACCTCACCAACATTCCCGACCGGGAGAAAGAAGAGATCCTTGACATGCTGATTGTGACTGACGGCCTTTTCGGCTCTGCTCTAGCACACCTGCAGCAGCAGTGCAAGGCTAAGACAAAGGAAGGTGAAACACTCCAGCTTTGCCTTCTCAGAAAGTCTGATCCTCCTCCCCTGGCAGCCCTGCACCAGTCCCAGACTGCCGCCCCCCTCCCCTCAGTTCCGGATTCCACGGCTCCGAAAACCTCAGCCAGCCCAACCGACCCCTCCAGGTCCGGTGGGACGGCCGGTTTGGCCACGGCGCTCTGGCTCTTCTCCTTCACTTGCTCCCGCGCTCGCGGCACAACTTGCGCGTCCCGGCAGTCAGCAGGCCAGGAAGAAGAAAAGAGCGACCTGATGGTCCCCTTTCTCTGTCGGTAAGGCAGCTGGATGTTCCCCGTTCACCAGCTCCGCTTGCCCGGTCGCTCCAGAGTGTTTCCCCCACCTCCCTCGGGACCCTCACCTCGGGACTCTTGACAGGTGTGGGCCGAATTTGCGACGTCGTGCTGGTCGCACCGGTTTTATCAGAACGTCACAAACACTCATATTGTGCTCAAATAAAGCATCATGTTCCACAAATAAATGTTTCGCTGGCGCATCCAGACATACAGTCAAGGGTGCAGCTAAAATCATTGAAAGTGGACAGTGTAACACGGGAATGCCTCTTGGTGGCCGGTCCAGCATCATACATGGTACCCCAGTGTGCAGACGCTGCCTTTGCTCAAAGTGCACGCACGTGCGTGGTAAACAGCGTGAGCACCTACCCAGTGCACCCACCAGAGGGCTGAGTTGCATCATCTGCAGCGGCTGTGAGAGCCATCTCTCCACTTTCCATGCACATGCAGGAATGGGCAGAAATTTCTGCTTCAAACTGGGTGTTAAAAACAATATTGAGGGGTTACAGGCTTCAGTTCGCCTCAGTTCTCCCTCGATTTTCCGGCGTGGTGTTTTCTCACGCTCAGGGACCATTAGCTCACGTCCTCAAAGCAGAGATTTCCTCCTTGCTGGAGAAACAAGCAATTTGTGTAGTCCCTCCCAAGCAGGCTCAGAGCGGCTTCTAATCTAGGTATTTTCTGGTAGATTTGGACTCAGAGGTGTTTACGGCCCGTCTCCCAGCACCGCGCGTAAACGTGCTCCGATCATGCCACGCGCACTTTTGCCTTCACAGGTCGGTGCCTTCGACTGCTGGGCCTAATGGCGTCATCCATTTTGGTGGTGCTGTTAGGTCGCCTGCGCATGAGGGAGTTTTAGCGCTGGGTTATAGCCTTGAAATTGTCTCCAGTGTGCCACAGAGCGCACAAGGTGACGATCTTACGAGTGCTTAATGGCGTTTCGGCGTTGGCGCCGCCCGCTCTTCCTGGCACAAGGGACTGGCGGATTCCTCTGGTTAAAAGTTCTGATATGATACTGAGCTCTTTTCAGAATTAGTTGCCTGATTTTTAAGCTTTAGGTACAAGTCTTATAATATAATATAATAACGTAACAAAATTTTGATTTGATTTATGGCAAATGGCATGTACTTGTAAAGCACTTTACTTAAGTCAGCTCTTCACACTACAGTATGTCATTCACCCATTCACACACTGACACGTTTGGTAATAAACTACACACATATTGTAGCCATAGCTGTCCTGGGACACACACGAACAGAGTTGGGTTACACACGATTGGCTGTCTCATTTCAGGGTCTGCATACTTCGAAGGCTGGATTTGTGGGCCGGTTATGTCACATCACCGCAACTAGGTCTCGAATACTCCTTCAACTGCGGCTGACAAATCCAGCCTTTTTTCCCCCCATTTGAAGGCTGGGTCTGGTGTATCCTTCGCTGGTCGACATATCCCAACATGCATTGCGAGTCGGAGATGATTCTACTTATAAGCTTAAAACTGTTAGATTTAGGGCTTTAGTCATTTATTTAAAATATTGGAAAGTTATTTTAGTCTGAAATACAGTGCGTGTATTGTGGTCTTGGCTCATGTTATGGTAAATGTCCTTTTTTTTATAGTGCTTTTCTAGTCATTCAGACCACTCAAAGTGCTTTCACACTACAAGTTTTACATTTACCCATTCACACAACCAGAGATACAAGGGGGGGCTAGCACTCACATAACCCGATACACAGATCGGGGGGCTACATGGGGTTCAGTGTCTTGCCCAAGGACCTTTGACATGTGGTGGCGTGAGCCCGGATTGATCCCCCAATCTTCCAATTGACGACTGCTCTAACCACTGAGCCACAGCAGGTGGCAGGTCCCCTAGTTGTTATGCCACTCTGTTCATTTTTTTATATTGCAACAAAGTTTTATATGTTTTAGGGACAAAAGAAAAGACAGCGGCTTTTAGAAAGCTTAGGGCTGAGATGGATCACCTCTTTACTGGTGCAAAATGTTTGCTGTTGTGGCATGGACCCTCATTCAGACGAAAAAGAAGAAAAAGTTGTACATTATCAAAAATAAATTTGTAAAATTAAAAAATACTTGTCACGAATTCCCTTTAACACGTATATTTACAACTTTTTGTTAAGCTTGCTACTAGGGATGAGCTGGATACTCAGCTGAAATGAGTATCCGGTACGTATAAAACACTTTTGTCGAGTGCGAATATGATAGGAGTAAATATACGTCAATATCTGTGTTTGGATTGAATAAAAATTCCTCATTGAGTCAGGGCCTGAAATTCACTGCGGGATTGCGGGTACTGCGCGTTATGTAGTCGGTTCTGACAAATCTAGTTTTATAATGCAGGAAAGTCCTGCATAGCCTGCAGCGAATGTGTACGTTTGTATCGGAGCCATTAAAATCCCATGAAGAAGAACCCTTTTTCTTCTCCTGTTATCAAAGTACGAGATCACTCAGTGTCTTGCTAGCAAAGCACTGCTTGGAAATCTAACAACAAAGGGGAACCTGCTCCAAAAAAACTTTACAAGAAATCCCCAGCGCAGAAGGCAGCGTGGGAGGAAGCGCTGGAGGCAGGGCGGGAGGCAGTGCTGACTCCAGCGATGCTGTGAATGACCCAGATCCTCCGGATTTTCAAAGAAGTAGCATCAGTGATTGTAACGTTATCAAGTAGCCCAAAGATAAGTTTCAGGCTAACTGCTTCAGACTATATATATATAGGGTGGCTGTGGCTCAGTGGTTAGAGCGGTCGTCCTCCAATTTGAAGGTTGGTGGATCGATCCCGGCTTCCACCACCACATGTCAAAGTGTCCTTGGGCAAGACACTGAACCCCATGTTGCCCCCCCCCTGCGTATCGGGCTGTGTGAGTGTTAGCCCCTACCCTCTCCCCCCGGTTTACATACTATATCTGTGAATGGGTGAATGCAAAACCTTGTAGTGTGAAAGCGCTTCGAGTGGTCTGAATGACTAGAAAAGCGCTATACAAATACAGGACATTTACCATTTACCATTCATATCCCTGGCTTGAAAATAATAATGGTGAAATGAAGTGCTCTATTTGTAAAATGTACGGCTCTGTGCCTTTTGCAAGTCAATGCTACAAAACATCAACTTTAGGCTGTCACGCTGATGGTGTGTCTCACACTGCAGCAATAAAAAGAAAACGTGAGGCGGATTCAGCAAAAAATTTAACGGACAAAGCTATTGAAGATGCACATTTACAGTCTGCTGCAGAAATTAAGGGGCTCCTGAAAACAGCATATTTATTGAAAAAAATGAAATGGCAAAAGCAAAATTTTGCCATCTGGTTAAATTCTCGAAAGATATGGAGTGTCCTGCTTTCAAGAATCCTACAGAAACATCAAGCTATGGTAGCTACATCAATGAAAAAGGACTGTAAGAAATGCACCAAGCTATTGCAAGCACACTTGTGGAAGATGTTGACAAAGCTGTTGAAAGAAGTCCGTGTTTTCATTAATATTGGATGAATCAACTGACATTAGTAACACCAAACGACTGATTATCTATGTGATAAAGAATTCTGAAATTGCTGATGGAAGAGCAGACACTATTGTTGAAGATGTAAAGCAGCTCTTGACAGAAAAAAAAACTGGATGGAAAAAAAACTTGCAGCAGTTTGCACTGACGGAGCTGCTGTAATGACAGGACGCAGACAAGAAGTTATTAAAAAAACTCAGAGAGCTATACAACCCATACCTGGTAGGCATCCACTGTACAGCTCATCGTCTCGCACTTGCTACCAGTGTTGCAGCCAACTCTGTGGCACAGGTGAAAAGGTTTCAGCAGAATTTGAGATCAATTTATATTTTTTCAGTAATTCTGCTGTTCACCCAGCCACATGCAGTAAGATGGCTGTCAATTCACAATGCAGTGTCAGTAGTGTGTAGGTCACTGAAATATCCGAGAGATGTCCTGGAGCACATGGCTTCTCTAATGCACAAGATGCTGACAAAGCTAAAGGTCTGCTAGCTGTCAGACAGTTTAACTTTATGGCCCTCTGTCACATGATGAAGGATGTATATGCACGTAGTCCTTCTCTCAAAACATTTTCAAAGAGAAGATCTGGACTTCTCCACAGCACAGACAGTGATTGAAAATACCAAAGAGGCCCTTAGGGAAATAATCTTCCACCCAGGCCCTGCAGAAAGGGAATTCTTCAGCTCTCTAGATGGAAACAAGTTTAAAGGAGACAACATTTCTGACTGCCACACCCAAAAACCAGCCTTTGATGACATGAAGAGCAGGTATGTGGGATCTTTAATAACAGAAATTGAGAGAAGATTCCCTTCTGAGACACTGGATGTTCTGTCATGGTTTACAATTTTGTAGCCAAAAAAAGCCATTACGGCAAAAAAGTCAGAGAGTTTTTTTTCACTATGGCCTTGAAAAACTCGACAACGTTCTTGCACACTTCTCAAACTATGTAAGTGCAGTGGATGGACGCTCTGAGTTTGCCTTGCTGAAGCAAACTATGTTCTTCCCTCCTGTCAGTTACTCCTCACTCTCTCCCCCTCCCTTCAAGTTTTTGTTTCCTCCTTTCCCTGTGGGTTGCAGGTCTTCAGGTGGCAAGCATTCGCTGATTACTGGGACGGGATTCTGCAAACACAGCTGCAGTCACTTCACTACTCAACCACAGTGACAGTTAAAAGACAAGGCTGGACAACCATTCAATGCCAGACTGTTGAACCACTTGGCAAACGTTGGCCTTATTTATTTATTTATTTTTTTTCTTTCCCCTTCCACTGTGGGAGGGTCTATATTTGGATTTTTTGGAACCACTGCTGCCTGTGTCTGCTGGAATCATTTTGCCACTATTCACCTTTGGACTCTATCACCACCTGCCTCCTCTCACCATCTCCACACGCCTGCCCCTGGACCTGCTCCCCTTCATGCTCCTTGGTTCAGCACGCTCAGGCTCTGTACCCCTCATTTGTTCATCTTCTCCTGGACCACGCAAGACAACATCTACCAGCTGCGCACAATCTTTGAATCATATACAGACTGTAATCCTGTTCTCCCTCTGTTGCAGAAAATTCCCCCCACAGTACTTAGTTCCTTTCTTTGTCACATTCATTGTTATTTGGAAATAAACACCTTTTTACTGCTTAAGAGCATGTCTGGGTTTCAGCATTTGGGTCCGGCCTTGTGTGATCATGACACAAAGAAGCACAAAAAAGAGCAAAGATGCAGCCCAGAGAACTGGACAGATAATTTCTAATGCCAGTGCAGCAAAAAGGAACATTTTTCTTTTTGATTTTTATATTTCAAAGTTATTACAATGGAGAAAGATGCAGTGTACTAAGGAAGATTAAAAAAGTTAATAAATGCATCAATCTGAGGTAAGAATACAACAAGGCCTATTGTTAATCCCACAAGTATTTCCTAGAAAGTTTATATTTGTGTTTTTTTTAAACCTGTGTGAGGGGAGTTGAAACAAAGGGACAACAGCAATGAAGATGAGAATGCTGCAGGAGTTTAATGAAAGCTGCCCATAAACATGATGTAAGGTATGATTAGTATAACATAAGACCCACAAGCTTGGTAATACATCCATTCATTAAGGTCCATGCAAATCTGAAAAACAGCATCAAACTATTTGATCTGCAGAACACAGTCCCCCCCCCCTTTCTATTTCTCTCTCCCACTCACACATACCTATTGTGGAAATAAAAAAATAAACAGAACTAAAAGAAAAATGCTTCTAATAATGAAAAAAATGTAAAAGTAAAAAAAAATCATGTTGAGAAGAAAACTCTGATTATTGTGATCAAAACCATTGATCTGAAGCTCAATGAAGATGCTGTCATGTAAATAGTTTTCTAATCAGCAATAAATGCAAGGATTTCTGATTTACCCATATCAATTTCATGCTTAAAACAACATACCTGTTAAAACCCTGCCCACTTCCGGGTTACACAGCAAATTCAAAAGTGTTAAATTTCCAGTGTTGGTGTTGTGTGTTAAAATTACAGTGTTAATTTAACACTTTTTTAGTCTATTTAATTCTGTGAGAGTAAATTCCTCAAAAGAGTTTGTGTTAATTTGGAGAGTTACATTTAAGCAACTCTGTCTTGAATTTAAAATTAACTTTGAATAGAGTTGCTCATTAGAGCCGGACAGGAGGTGGAGCCAATGATCGGGTCAGAGTTTTACCCAAAATGCAGTTGGAGACTATATCTTTGATTTACTTGTAAATTTGCGCATCATAAAGCTCCATGTGAGTGTGAAAATAGAGCATTCATGCAGCACAACATTTTATTCAATATTTTACACCTTCTACATCACTAAAATCAGTCGGTCTTTTAAATCTTTCATCAACCGTGACTCAAACCTGACCGAGGTAACCTAATTCAAACTGTCTATTGTACATTACTATAAATTGTGCTCGGACGTCTCTGAGCATAAGTTGTGAAGAGTGTCTTCACTTGTTTCTCTCATCTGTAGTAGAGGTCTGTCCATGTTTCTACCACAGTGTGTATCAAACACTTTCATATGTAGAAGATCAACGACAATGTTGTCCGTTACAAAAGTTGTGCTTAACTCTATCTGGAGTTAAACAGGCAACACTAACAGTGTTAACTTTTAACTCTATGGTCAAGTGTTAAAAATCCTATTTAAATAACACTGAGGGTGTTAGTTATAGTAAAAGTATATTAACAACTGTGAGTGTTAATGCAGGCTTACTCTACAACTAAATTTAAATCTAGTCAGAGTAAATTTGACTCTGAAAATGTAACACCGAGATTAGTGGGATTTTTACACTCTACAGGGCAGGACCATATGTAACCTGGCCCAGTGTTGAAATTGACACTCTTAGTGTTGCATTAACACTGCTCATTTTACTGTGTAGGCCCTTCCCAGTCCGAGTAGATACAGATATCATATGGTTAACAGATACAGGTACAGATAATGCTGTACTCGCTCGTCCCTACTTGCTACATTGAAGAGGCCATTTCACACAGATTTCATGACTTTGTGGGTATTTCCTAAGTATTAACCTGTAATATGAAGCATTTTATATATAAAATATTTTAGGAAACACTGATTAACAAACCTTTCAATCTCTCTGTATCAAAATTTGGCTGGTTTTGTCAGGCTTCGGGCTGCAGCTCGTTCATATTCATTATTCGAATTTGCTGGAATCAGATTGGCAAACAAACTATAGCCTCTGAGAGCAAGATATACTGTTTCCTGCCCCAGACGTCGTGTTTTCCGGTTTGTTACGTCTTATGCCACAGCTTTTAGCCAGCAGCATGCTAGGCGTGGTTTCAACTGCGGGAGCTGCCGAATACTAATGAGAAAAGGAGTTGTGACGAAACAGATACAGGCTGTTCAAACTCGCCACCTTGTGCTGATTTAACACCCACTATGAAAGTATGAACACCTGTGGAGCTAAAATATTCAACATAAACCTCAGAAAAAACGTTTTTAATGGAATGGCATCTTTAATTTCTGATCTATGAACAAATATTTAAGGTAAACATGAAATAATGAAAATACTGAAGGCACAAGAGTCTTATTTTTCTCATAATCTACATTTACTGCAGGATTAACCAACTAAAGACAGTTTCTTCAAACATTATTAAGCAGTTCTAACTTCTGTTCAGGCCAGAGTCGTCGCTAAATTAGAAGGATTTGCTGGAGACAAAAATACTGAAGGAAGAGAATTTTTGCCAAACAGCATAGTTTTGATTGTGATGTAATTCATTCAGCTTAGCTTCTGACTCAATTCTGGCACACAAGTCTCCTTGGTTGCATCATAAGAGCCTACTAACGCAGCTCTGCTACAGCACCATATTTTGCAGACAATAACTCCTGTTAAAAGGATTCAAAGAGAAATGCAATGACCTAAGAGGCAGTAAAAAGATAACTTTTTTTCTTTGAAAGAATGAAGAAATAGACATTAACATAAGTGTGTTATAAATGCAATAAGATGATTTGTTTAAAAGTAATGTGGGTAAAGTGTCATTTGTTTGTAAACATGAAATGGAAATGTAGTGTGTAATATTGAAATTTGTACTATTAGACTGATGACACATGAATTCGTCCATGGAGAAACCCATATTGAAACTAATTAAGATGCCCTTTCTAGTTGATCAATAGTTCCTCAACATTGCAGAAGATCTACAGCAGGGAACAAAAACTGCGGCCCGCTGGCCATGCCCGGCCCACTAGAGCTTTACATATGCCCCACCCCCAATATTACTGGGTCAGAAATAGAGACAAATGAAAGTCATATTTTTTTTCCAAATCAAATCAAACAAACTGAAAAACTGCCTTTAATCAGAGATTACTACAAAATCATTGCTCTCATGCAACATTCATTTTGTTCTTATTTTATCTGCAGCATTTCTTAGAATGTCCATTCTTGCACTTCCCACTATCATAGCACATAATCACAGTGTCTTATTGACAAAAAAATGCTCACGCGGGAAAGCAACATATGTACAATTAAACAATATTAGCCTGGTTGGTAGGCAGAGCCAACTAAAAAAATTATAATTAACATCTTGGGGCTCAGCGACCACATACGTATATGGACAGCACTTTTTAGCTTGTGTTTCCAAAATCGTGTTTACAGCATAACTGGGGTGTTGCAACCTTGTAGGTGGGTACTGTCTCTGCCCTCTAGTGGTGGAAGAAGAATATTACACCCTACCAACACATTTAAAAATGGCAGCCAAAACACCGCAAGATTTATGTGGCAGCTCGAGGCACAAACATTGACCAGGTAAAAAATCCTGTCATATTTTATGGTTTATTCTGATTTAGACAGCAATAAAAGTGTTGTACATTTGTCATGAAATGTGAATTTGAAGAAAAAAATGTGAATAAAATAACTTACTATGTCGCTAAAGATAATGTACACGTACGTGTACATATGGACTGAAGCTCCTTGAAACAGCTAATATTCTAGTAAATATGCGCATATGTAGAATAAGAAAAACTATCTCTGGTGCCGTTAAAAAGCTGAACATTGTCCCAGTTAGATAAATATTGATTGAATTGCTAAATATATACATAGATTAGTTGGACTTAAAATGTTAGCAAAAATGTAATATGCTAGTAAAAATATGTAAGTGCGTTAGCTTACAGCTAACTCAGACTCAGCTATAAAGCTGTACATTGTCCTCATAAATTAGATTATAAATAAATAATCTAAAAAACCAAAAATGACTATGATTTTCTTTTTCTTGTTTTTATTTCCAGAGCATCTCTCTGTACAAAAAGCTATGGAGCTATTTTGGTCACTGGATATAGAAAATTCAGACTTAGGGTTGTCTGACAATGATGATCCAATCCTGGATGAAAACTATCAACCATCACCACAGGAGCAAGGCAGCAGTGAGGATGGGGGTGATAGTAGCAGTGATGAGATGGAGCCCATTCATGAGTCCAGTGAGCACAGCAGAAGACCTAAATATCCTCACATTGGAGATAATAGTTAGCCAAGACCAAATAGGTTTAGTTTTTTTATGCTTCAGGGCTATGTGCAGGATTAGGAGTAAAATGCTTATTTACAACATTTGTTGACAGGTTCATTGACAGGGACAGGTACAGGTTTAACTCAAACTCAGGAGACTGAGGCTGATACTCCAGAACATGACTTAGAAGAACCAATGCCCAGATTAAGCCAAAGCAAGGACAAGGACAAGGGAGAATCCAAACAAGGTAAGCATAATTGCTATTTTTGAGGGTAAAACTTTCATATAAACAGCCATGTATATTCAAGTATTTTATGCAGTAACACACCTTAATTGCTTCCATGGGTAAAATTTAACGTACTGCAAAAAGTACTATTCTTATTCTAATTCTGATTGTGCAGGGCGTGGAATATGCTGGAAGGCTACTCCATTGGTGCCGAACCTTGCAGAGTATCATCATCAAGACGAAACTGATGTAGACAGACACGGCTGGACCCCACTAGAGTGTTTTGAGCAGTAGATAGAGATTTAATGACTATGATTTGAGAATGTTCTAATGTTGTGTCTCTGTCGAGGAGTGGTGACCCACTTAACATGTCAGTTGATGAGGTTTATCACTTTTATGGTGCCTGCATCTTGATGTCTTGCATCCGGTATCCAACTATTAGGGTGTACTGGTCCAAAGCCTTGAAAATCACTGCCATCACTGACAAATTCACACGTGCCAGATTCTTTAAAGTGAGGGGAGTAATAAAAGTGGTGATTGATGATGATGTGCCAGAAGAACTGAAGATGATAGACAAATTCTGGAAGGTGAGGCCTTTTCTGGATCGAATTCTGCGAGGCTGCCAGTCTCTGAGTCGACCTGATTGCGCATCCATAGATGAGCAGATGATTCCTTTCACAGGAGCCTGTCCATGGAGACAATATCTACCTAAGAAACCAAATCCAGTTGGTATAAAGAACTTTGTATGTGCTACAGCAGATGGCATTGTGCTTGACTTTGAGTTATATCAAGGTACAAATGCGCTGATTGAGAAGGTAGAGGAGCCAGAGGGCCTGGGTCTGGGAAGCTTAGTCGTTGAGCGCCTGTGTCAAACTCTGCATCGTGGCACAAAAGTCTACTGTGACCGATTCTTCACCACTATCGAGGGTGCTCAACGAATGATGGAGAAGGAGATCTACATGACTGGTACGATAATGAAAAACAGACTAGCTGGAGCAAACCTCAAGTTACCCAGTGACAAAGCCATGAAAAATGCAGGAAGAGGAACTTCATCAGAGGTTTCTGCTGAGGATGGAAAATTGTGTGTAGTAAAGTGGTATGACAACAAACGAGTACTGATGATGTCTGTTGTTCATTGTGCACTGCCAGAAGACACCTGCCAGCGCTGGGACAAGAAATTGAAAGAACATGTCACTGTCTCACAACCAAGCATTGTACATGAGTACAACATGAAGATGGGTGGAATGGATTTGATGGATAGAATGATAAGTTACTATCGCATGAGCACACATACCAAGAAGTGGACATTACGGATGGTAATGCACTTCACAGATCTGGCTTTAGCCAACAGCTGTGATAGAGAATGGAAAACATAGAATTATACACGTTCATGCCTGACACCAACTTTGAAGAAATCTCCTGCATGACCTGTGTGAAAGCAGTCACACATGCCCTGTTGTCTGACCCGCTACAGTTATCTGACTTACACATTCTCCTTCAGAACACTTTGTTTTTCTTAATCCAAGGTAACTGCGAGGCACCAGCCACGACTGGATCGACTGATTTTGGAGTGATGATTCATGTTATCTGTTTTTGCTGTTTCTAAGTGAATAAAGACACAATCAATCAATCAATCAATCAATCAAAAATACTTTATTAATCCCCAAAGGGAAATTAAGTGTTGTTGTAGCTCAGTTCTTCTTTAGAGAGCCAATGTAGAGGGTTATAGCTGTAGGCAAGAAAGATCTTATGTAGCAGTCTGTGCTGCAGCAGATCTGACAGACTGTCCTCCAAAGCAAAACGTACACAGTGGTCATATGTCCAGTCATCAAATTACGACCAAGGGTGACGTATTTAAAGCGACCTCTGGCGGTGGTTATGCTGACTGCAGTTTCTCGCTGGCAAAATGAGAGAAACATGGCAGCCTTCCCCTCAATTTTCGGCAGAAATTGCTCTATTTCAAAATAGACAGTGGCTTTAGACTTGTTTTGATAACATTTCTAGCGAGAAATATAAACTTTATTTTCATAATATTTGTTTGGTTTATGGAAACGGTACATAGTTTTTTCGTTTCAACGTACATTTTCTCAGGTTTGAGTGGTTACTAGGTTGTTGCTAGGGACGCCGGTGGAACAACGGGCCAGAAGAAAAGAATCAAGCCGCAACCCAGTTCGACCTAACCCTAACCCTAACCCTTTGTTAGCTCATTAAGGGCGGAAAGCAAGTTTTCTGTTGTTCTGTAAAAGTATCTGTTCCCATTTTACCGAAAGGGGGCGCTGTGGGTGGTAAAACCATAGAAAACGCTCCATGGGGTCGTATTCGAGTGCATGGACATACGTCAACTATGGGCGTATGAGTTGGAGGACTTGTTGGATCTGAAGAAGCCTTTGACTGAAGACACTCTGTTGTTGAGTTATTGTGTTGTGAAGGGGATGATGAGGCTTCTCCATGATTATTTTCATTTTCTGAACCATCCATCTTTGGACAATCAACTCAAGAGGCTCCAGATCAGTCCCCAAAACAGAACCAGCCCTCCTTATCAATCTGTTCAACCTCTTCATGTCACATTCTCTGATGCTGTACTCAATCTCTTGTCTGTCTCTGATCCACCAACAACTGCAGAGTCCTCAGAGTATTTTTGCAGATGGCAGGACTCTGACCTGTACTAAAAGTGTTGAATATTTTAGGTCCACATGTGTTCTTGGTTTTGTATTGGGTGTGAAAATGGCACAATAACTTCTCTTTCTGCTGTTTTCACTGAGAGGAGACAGATGGAGGAATCAGGCCAATTCGAAAAGCGTATCATTGTGACGTTACAGTGATTTTGCTCATTAAAATTCATCAGCTCATGCAGTTGAGACCATGCCTTCAAAGTTAGCGTAGTTGTTCAGTAGCAAATATGATGGAGTATCAGCATTGTTGTGCTATGCTCCAGCCGGACCTACACAATGCACATATTGCCGAAAAATCCAGAGTTGTAGGACAAATGGCTTCAGTTTATTCTTCAGTTTATTTTTGGAGAGACTCCCATAACTTATAATAGCAATTTAAGTGTTTGTTAAAACACATTTGAAACAATTTTCATAATAGTTTTGGTGTTTGTGCACGTGTTAATTTGTTTCCTTTTAAGTTTACCATTCAGACACATCCATGGCAATATGAGCTTGTTGCGGTGCCTCTGTCTAATTTCAGGAATTTATGTTATTCAAGTTGAAGGGGGAGGTCAGTTAGGACAAAATAAAATTTCAAGGAGCCTAGCGCTAAAAGATTCTTTCTCATTTTGTCTTCCTTCCTAATAATCTGATTTTTTCTTTCCTCCTCTCCTCTCACACATTTTGATATTCTAATAAGAGACAGTACAATTAGCTGCATTAATTTCTTCACCGGCAATGGCGCCAAAGGCTTTGGAGCAGGTAGGATGCATCAAAAACATCATTAGGTACTGTGCAAGCTCATGTACATCTATACATGCATGCATATATTCAACAATTTGGTATGCTTGGTATGATCATGAGCAGTAAATGGTAAATGGCATGTACTTGTATAGTGCTTTACTCAGGTCTTACGACTCCCACACACACACACACACTCACACGAAGCAGTCCTTCATAGTCTTCTTTTCCCATCACTCTGGTACAATTTGAGCTTGGTCTCATCTGTCCATAGGACGTTGTTCCAGAACTGTGAAGGCTTTTTTAGATAATGTTTGGGAAACTCTAACCTGGACTTCCTATTTTGAGGCTCACCAATGGTTTACATCTTGTGATGAACCCTCTGTATTCACTCTGGTGAAGTCTTCTTTTGATTGTTGACTTTGACACATACACCTACCAACTGTTGTGGTGTTTTATTCACCAGAGAAAGAATTCTTCAGTCATCCACCACAGTTGCTTTCTGTGGTCTTCCAGGTCTTTTGGTGTTGCTGAGCTCATCGGTGTGTTCCTTTCTTTTTAAAAGCCGTTCTTCCCTGGGCCCATTTTTGGTGTGTAGTCTCTGGTAGGAAGCTAGGTTCCCAGATTTGGGGACCTTGAGTTCAGGAGGTTAAGAATGTTAAAAACAGTTGTTTTGGTCACACCTAATATTTTGCTATCTCTCTGATGGGTTTGTTTTGTTTTTTCAGCCTAATGATGGCTTGCTTCACTGATAAACACAGCTCTTTGGATCTCATCTTGAAGGTTGCCAGCAACAGATTCCAAATGCAAATAGCACATTGGAAATGAACTCTGGACCTTTTATCTGCACGTTGTAATTGGGATAATGAGGGAATATCACACACCTGGCTAAGGAACAACTGAGAAGCCAATTGTCCCATTACTTTGGTCCCTTAACAAGTGGGAGGCACATATACAAACTGTAGCAATTCCTATACTGTTGAACTGATTTGGATGTAAATGTCCTCAAACTGAGTCAAGTCAATTTTATAGAGCACTTTTAACATACAGCATGACAGCTGACCAAAGTGCTGTACAGCAAATCAAGAGATAAAGCAAAAATACAAGAATAAACAAATATTAAAACAAAGAATAAAACTTGGAAGAAAAATACAATAAAAGACAGGTTGTAAAATCAGGAATAGGGGTGTTGATATAACCGATAACAACATCAATAACCAAAAGCCAACTTGAAATAATAGGTTTTGAGATGAGATTTAAACAAACTTACAGAGGTGGATTGTCTTATGGAGAGTGGGAGTTTGTTCCATAAAGCAGGACCCACAAATGAAAAAGCATGTTCACCGTGGGATTTATAGTTCATGATTGGGATTTGGAAAAGCAGATCTCAATGCACGGGAGGGAGGATCCAGATAACCAGACTACACTGAAGAGGAAATGATGGACCTGATGTCCCCAATTTTCTGTAGGTAGAAATCCTGGAACTGAACACAAAGATCTGACGAAAGTTGTAAAGAAAAAGGTGACTCGTTAATGGAGAGCACAGAAGTAACAGTTTTATAAAGGGCATGCTGGTACCCAAGATGACTGGAAATGAGGTTGGAGTAGAATTTATTTATAGCTGCTCTAACATAGCAGTAACAAATAATCAGTGAGTCCTTCAGTAACTGTTTTGAGACATGTAGCTTATCCTTCTTCCATTTTGTGTCATTTTTGCGACATTCACTTCTAAGAGCATGTGTATCTGAATTTAACGAGGGATCAGAGACAACTTTTTTATGCCTGACTTTCAGTGGAGCCAGTGTCAGGTTCAGTGTTTGTGTGTGCTGTATTTTCTGTGTCGGGTGAGTCCTCTCCTTTCAGTGAGGAGCTGCGCTGGAGAGTGAGACAGATTAACTACACCTGGTGGCGATCAGCACTGATGAGGAGCAGGGTGCTATTTAAGCCTGAGGCAGACCTTCATTCAGCGCCAGGTTGTTGACCTTAATGGTAGCTCCCGTGTGCCGTCCTTGTGATTAATTCCTCGTGATTTTTGAGAACCTTTTTGAGACAACGTTTTGAGATTTCCTTGTGTGTACCTAACCCTGTTCTTCCCAGGATTGGTCACCCTGCTCCTCGTGTTCCCGAGTGTTCTCCCGTGTCCAGCGGCTGATCGTCTCAAGCCCTGTTTGTCTCCCTCCGGCGTCCTCACCCAACCTGGACACACCACCTCCCTGCACAGCACCGCACTGGACCTGCCCTCCCTTCGAGCAACACCATCGTCTATTATCCCGTGAGTCAACTACATCCGCTCCCTGCAATATCTCCAGCTCATTCCAAGTGGCACATGAACTAACTCTCCTCTCCCTTGCAGTTCTGAGACTCTCCCTGGCGCACCAGATCACCGAGCACATTTCACTATTGTATATAAACACTGTAAATAAACCTTTCACTTTTGTACCCGAGCTGCTGTCTGTGTCTGAGTCCTGCAATGTGGGTCAACAAGATCACTGAGCCCATGACAGCCAGTGAATTAAGAATAGTTGAACCTGCAGCAAGGAAATGGCCCACTGCTTCATCTGCATCTGAGCCAGCAACCTGGGAGAGAAGGGACGGCAGAGCCTCTGATAGATGTGCAGAGAATAAGTTTGCAGTGGAGGGAGAAATGAAGTGATAAACCTGACCAATTTTCTGCCCTCTTTGTACTAAATCAGTGTGGGGAACATTAAAAACTAGAAAAGCGCTTGGAGAGCGCAGAACTCCACCAAGCAGCACTTGGACATATTGTAGAAAGTACTATGTCCATATCCTTCAAAAAATTCCTGGATCCAGATGGTAATCCGGATCACCCCCATAATCTAACCAATTGTTCCTTGGGTAATTTCTGACCTTTCCTGAAAATTTCATCACGTTTTTGAGTTATCCTGCTAACAGACAGACAGACAAACAAACAAACCCAGATGAAAACATTACCTCCTTGGCAGAGGTAACAACTGGAAAATGATCTGACAGAGAGACAGGATCAACAGTCACATCAGAAGAGTTCAGACCAAACAACAGCACAAGATCTAGAATATGAGACTGTTCATGAGTTGGAGTTTTAACTAACTGATAAAGCCTGAAAGAGTCCAAAAAATCCTTCAGCAGGGGTTTTTCGAGACAGCAGATACATATGTTAAAAGCTCCCAGAATGAACCCACAGTCATATCTTGGGAGAAAGTCTGTTCGAAAGTCAGAGGGGTTTAAAAAGGTGCTGCCATATTTTGGAGGACAATAACAAATCGCACAGGGAATCGGAGGAGTAAAACTTAACTCCAGTACTGACAGTTCAAAAATGGAAAATGTAGTGTTACATGAAAGTGAAAAGCTGACAGTCTGCAGTGATAGCACATAATGTTTGTTTCATTTCAAATCCATTGTGGTGATGTACACAACCAAAAAGGTTTGAATTGTGTCGATGTCCCAATATTTATGGACCTGACCAGGGGCGGACTGAGACAATAATTCAGGCCAGGAATGTTAATATCATCCCAGGCCACCACAACCCAATTATTGGAAAATGCCAAGAGTGAGTTTGGTTGAATGCATATTTATGTAAGAGTGTAAAATCGTAAATCAAGAACTACACATGCGCTCACACACAGCTTTTTCTGTTTCTTTCTGCCAACAAAATAAATATTTTTGTTTTGACAAAAGAGTGTTTGCATTTTAACACACACTTTTCCTTGTGAGAATGTGGACACTCCATCTCCTCCATGTTGCGCTTGCTCCAGGATGAACCTCAATGACAGCTGCCACTCTAAAGCAAAGCTGTTGCACCCCAGCTGACAACTTAGACATCAAGAAATAATAATTTTTAATCAGACACTTACGAGCACAAAGTTTGAATGTCCAATTGGAGTAAGTCTGAGATTGTTCTGAAACAGAACGGTGCAAAGCAAGAAGAAGCCGCAGTCACAGACAGCTGCTGCGACATGAAGAGACTGTAGGACACAAACTGATCAGCCTGTCTATCTATCTCTGTTCAACAAACTGATCTTTGACTAAAAAATAAGTGAAACTTAAACATGGATGTGATATAAAGACTGTTTATCTTATAAAATACATGTTTGCTATGGTTCTGCTAATATTTGAAGCTTTAAACTAACAGAATAGTAAATAAATGCAGAATGCATATTTTAATAATTGGTATACTTTGGAGAAGGAGAGAGAGATATTGATTTTTTTTTCTCACATCCTCTCTGGATTTTTGCAGTTTGTCTCTTTTTGTCACTCAGAATAATTAAGATGCAAAAAGTAAAATGGCGCAAACAAATTGTAAACTTTTTAAAGAAAAATCCTGTATTACTCTAAAAAGCTAAAAATCTATTTACATAAAATACTTTAATTTTACTAAAACCTTTTTTTGTAAATGTCAATCATAAAATATTTAAATCATCAATCTTTATCTGTGTTCCATCTGGTTTAAGACAGAACTGCAGTTTTAGTGTCAGAGTGCACATGAAGGCTCAGAGATGAACCATTCATAATGAAAATAAAACTGAAACATGCTTCATTGTGCAGCAAAGGAGAACTTTGCATGTCAAATCAGCAGAGAATTTTAACAGAAACAAATAACATCTAAAAGTAAGTATAAAAGGCCGTACAGTTAGGAAATGTATGCAAAATAAGATCAATATAAAACATCTAAACTGAAAGAGAAACAAATCTACAGTAATCTTAAAAAAAATCCTTCATGAATGGGAAGAAGCACAAAAGCAATGAGTGGCAGGCGCTCTGAAGGTTCTTCTCCACCCACAGAGTTTAACGAGCAGCTTTAACGGGCAGGTGTTCCAGCGTTCCAACCAAAGATCTCTTTCCTGAGAAAATGACTCACTCAGTACAGTCTCTCACAGAACCTGACACAACTCTTTTTCCCCACGTATTTAGTAATAATTTCTTATCTTTCAAGCAAAAATGATGCCAACTGTAGGTCTTTTTTCATACCGAGATTCTCTTAGCATTTTCTACTTCTCAAATACCGAACCGATCTTTGCCTCCAACAATCCGACTCAAGTTTCTCCCTTTTTGTCACGCTGGAAAAAACTCTTGGTTGGGGTCTGGGCTGGAGTGTGTCTCTTGTTCTTGGTAGAATCCATGCTTCAAACGCTACAGTCTCTGCAGCTTTAAGCTAGCGATAGCATACGATAGTAATAGCCTGAGCATGAACACGCATGACTTCATGATGCATTCAAGTGCCTCTGGAAAGTACGGTGTGTATTCGACCCGGACAAGCTCTATTAAAAACTAATAAAAGTATTTTACATACATAAAGAGACAACTACGGTGAAAATGCCTGGGCTCTTTCCAGTGACCAGGACATTGTTGGAGCATGTATGAGGAAGAAATTGTATGGTTCTATAAATTTATTTGTTGTTAAGCTTGCTTAGAGTCCCTTTAAATATAAGATAAAATCATGGCTAAAATCGACTCAATCATGTACCCATTAATCATATACCTGTAAAACGTTTTTTGTCATATCCTAACATTGCATTGTTGTGTTTATTAATATTGCATTTTATTTGTGTTGTTGTTGTTTTTGTTTTTAACAGTGTGAAACTTTGTTGTTGTCTGAAAGGCTACTCTCATTATGTTTTATGGTATATTTATGTTTGGTTGGTTCAATTGTATATTACTTTTCCTGCCCAGGGACGACACATAAATTTAGCTTGTAGCTAATTCTGGTATGGCTGAGTGACATGCACTATCCCTGTTAAATAAACTAAAAAAAAAAAAATGCTAATTGTAAAATCCCCAGCTCCGATCCAACTCTCATTGCATCTGTCTACCATCTTCCAAAGTCTAACAGTGAATTCTTAACAGATTTTTCATCCTTAATGTCTCATTTATCCTCCCTCTCACCAAATATAATTTTCATGGGTGACTTCAACATCCACATGGACAATATTCATCTTCCACTCACCAAAGAGTTTGCATCCTGCCTTGAAAATTTTGGATGTATACAGTATATGGACTCGCCCACTCACTCAAAAGGACACATCTTGGACCTCATCTGCTGCTCCAGTTTCATCCCTTCCAACCTCTCTGCTGCTGAAATGCCTCCTCGTCTCCTTCAACATCAATGTCACCGCCTCTGCAGCCAGGCCCTAACAACTGATCTCTTTTTGGAATATCAAAATTATCAACCCTGCTCAGCGGTCCTCTGCTATTAATAACCTCTATGCTCTTCATAATCCATCTGACCCCACTGACTTGCTCTGTTACTACAATCTCAATTTGTCCAATATCCTTGATTTTCTTACCCCTATAACAACCAGAGCTGTTTCATTCTCTGTTTCTAACTCTTGGTTCTCCCTTGAACTCCATCTCCTGAAATCCAAAGGTTGCCAACTCAAGGGCCTCTACAAAAAAACGAACCATCCATTCATAAAGAAATTTATTTAACCATGTATTGCATTATAAAGACCGTATCATTCAAACCAAAAATAATTTTTATTCTCTATTCACTCTCTTGAAGGAAACTCCAAAGCTTTAATTTCAACTCTTTTTATAAGCCCCTTGATTCCTTCCCCTCCAGGTTCTATTCTGCGGCTAACTGTAAATCTCTTGTTATTTTTTTAAACACAAAGATTAACTCTATCCACCAGTCTATAATACCCCAGTACCCAGACTGCTCCTCCAATAATCTTCTCCCTCCTTCCCCTTATCACCAACATCTTTCACTCCTCCCTCACCACTGGAACTGTTACTGCACCCTTCAAAACTGCCATCATTACACCAACACTGAAAAAACCCTGGCTCAGACCCAAATAATTTTGAGAACCTCTGACCTATCTCCAACTTACCTTTCCTTTGAAAATTCTAGAGAAAATAGTTGCATCTCAACTCCATTCTCACTTAACCCATAATAATTTTTATGAACAATTGCAGTCTGGCCTCTGCACAGCACAGAAACTGCTCTCTTAAAAATTACCAACAACCTTCTCACAGCAGCAGACTCTGGACTTTTATACATCTTCATCCTCCTTGATCTGAGTGCGGCCTTTGACACCATATCTTATCCCAGCCTTCTCAGTAGATTGTCTTTATTTGGCATCACCCACACCCCTCTGAACTGGTTTAAATTGGCAGCACTCAGTTCGTTCAGCTTAACCTCTTAAGCCCCAAGCCCTTTTTTAGGTCTGCATCTACAAGGTCTATTTGAATAGTTTTGGTGTCAAAATAAAGGGAACACTTGTGAAATTTGTTTAGATGTGTAAGTATCAGTATTTAGGTCACTGACTCAGAGAAAATTAAGATGGAACACAAGAATAAATGAGTGATTTCATTTCCCTAAGTCCCCCGATTGGGGGACGTTGGGGCTTAAGAGGTTAAGTCTTTCTTCTCCCATTCCAGTCCCCTGACAGCTGGTGTTCTACAAGGTTCTGTCTTAGGCCCTCTTCTGTTCATCACCTACATTCTCCCCATTGGTAATTTTTTCAGGAAGCACTTGGTTCACTTTCATTGGTGGTCGGACTCATCTCAGGAGGGGATGAGTCTGACTACAGAGATGACGTCAACAGACTGACTGTGTGGTGCTCGGCCAACAACCTTCAGCTGAACACCACAAAAACAAAAGAACTCATCCTAGACTTCAGGAGGGGCGAAGAGGACCTGGCCCCTCTCTACATCCACGGCGACTGTGTGGAGAGGGTCCACTCCATCAGGTTCCTGGGCGTGCAGGTCTCTGATGATCTCTCCTGGTCTGCAAACACCACAGTGGTGGTGAAGAAGGCTCAGCAGCGCCTCCACTTCCTGAGAGTGCTCAGGAGAAACAACCTGGAGGAGAGGCTGCTGGTCACCTTCTACAGAGCCGCCATACAGAGCATCCTGACGTACTGCATCACAGCGTGGTACGCGGGGTGCTCAGTGGCAGACAGGAAGGCCCTGCAGAGAGTGATCAACACAGCCCAGAGGATCACTGGCTGCTCTCTGCCCAGCCTGGAGGACATCGCTAACTCTCGCTACCTCAGCAGAGCTGGCAACATCATTAAGGACTCCTCCCACCCCAGTAACTCTGTCTTCAACCTGTTACCGTCAGGTCACACAAAACCAGGACCAACAGACTCAGAGATAGCTTCTTTCCAAAAGCTATCTCTGTAGTGAACAATAACAACAAAACCAGATAAAATCAGCCCATAAATTTCACACCTTACTGATCATATTGATCAACGTGCAATAAGTGTATATAGTGTCATTTATTAGAACCCTTTGTTGTTTTTACTATACTGATTGTTTTTGATTGTATTACATTTTTGCACCAAGTTAGAAGCGCTCAAATTTCGTTGTACACTGTACAAGGACAATAAAGGCTATTCTATTCTATTCTATTCTATTCTATTCTATTCTATTCTATTCTATTCTATTCTATTCTATTCTATTCTATTGTTATGCGGATGACACCCAGCTCTTCATCTCTGGCAAGCGAGACTCATCCTTCCCATCTCCCTCTCTTTCCAACTGCTTAGATGATTTAGATGGTTCTCCTCCAATTTCTTAAAACTCAACAGCAACAAAACTGAGTTAATTTTCATGGGTTCAAAATCAACTCTCTCTTAGTTACAATTCTTTTGAATTTATGAGCCTCAGCTTTTCTCTCCCAAATTGGAAATCAGAGGCTGTATTTTATTTGTTGTTGTATATCGTCCACTGGGTGCTTATCCTGAGTTTGTGTCTGAATTTTCAGACTTTTTATCATTATTATTGAAATCTGATAAAGTCATTATAGTGGGAGATTTCGATATTCATGTTGATGTAGAAAGTTATAATTTGAATATGATCTTTTGGATTCAGTTAGTTTCTCTCAAAATGTTAACAAACCAACTCACTATTGTCATCATACTCTTAATCTTGTTCTGACTTATGGTGTTGAGATTGAGTAGCTGTTAGGTCTTGGGGTGGTTGCTTATGATTTATGGGAGTATTGTTTTCCTGTAGTGGTTTTTCCAGTTTATCTGTGATTTTGTGTTTAGTTTTTCTTTCCACTATTCACTCCGTTCCTTGTTTAGTGTAGTCATGTCTCATGTGTTGCTGTTAGGCTTTTATGTTTGGTCTCGCCCCACTTCCTGTTGTGCTTTTATTTTGATATCGTTTGTACTTCCTGTTTTTCCCCATGTATAGGTCCCTTGATTGTGTTTCGTCAATTCCTTTGTTTTTCTGTTTCCAAGTGTGTCTAGTTTCTTTGATTAGCTTTCAGTTTGTTATTTAAGGAGCGTGTTCAGGTTTATTTGTTATCGGTTCGTTTTGGTTCCTGGTCGTGTGTCGTACTGTGGATTACCTTTTCCTTCCTGCCTATGGTTCTTCTGTTCCTCATGATCCACGAATGTAAGTTTGTTTTGCTGCCCATCAGCTTCTTGTTTTTTCCCCTCATTAAATATCTTTTCTTGATCTCATCCCTGGTTTCCGTGCTCTTCTGCACTTGAGTCCGCCATTTAACCCCAGATCATAACAGTAGCTGATAGTGTTTCCTCACAACCCTGTCTTGTCTGATCATTTTTAAATAACCTTTGAGTTTACAATGATGGACCTCACTGCTTCAGATAGAAACTATAACTACTCCAGATGTTTATCAGAAAATGCTGTAACTAAATTCAAAGGATCTATTCCAATAGTTTTATCTTCATTCCAAAGGAATAATATAATGGAGGGCAGCTGCAAAAACTTTTTATATACATGTAACAATCTCATGCCAGGAGAAGAAGAACAAGGAGGAGTTAATTAGTGAAAGAAGGGTTAAACAGTGAGGGAATTATTCTGATTGGTTAGAGGCAGCCATTTTAGGTAATTTTTAAAAAGTTAAATATCTCTACAATTACAAATGTTTTCTAATGAGAAAAGTCCTTGCCGGAAAGTCCATTTTGACTTCTTTAGTTTGATGGTCCCTTGGAATTTCAAAGGAGATTTGCAGCCTATCCTTCTTTAAATAATTGGATTTATTAATTGACTTATTTAACATTTTCAACCAACATGTATTCAGTTTAGAACATTTATCTGATTCACTTACTCTTTTTTTATACACACACACACAAACCTTCTTGCAGGTCACAACAGCTTTACTCACCTTCCATTGCATATTTCATATCTTGGGCAAAGAGGTACCACATGATCTCAGCACTGATCTTTCCTGCATTCAGCTCCTGTGGAAACCTGTGGGATGGAGAAAAATTCCAATCACACTCCATCTAAGTGCTCAATGGATAGCCCAATGGGTATGTCTAGTCTAAATTTCTAGTAAACAGTATTTGTAGAAGAGAATTTAGTGTGCTTGTCTCTTAATCAATCCATCTGCAATATCCAGACTGATAGAAAATGGAAAACAGAATTATACACGTTCATGCCTGACACCAACTTTGAAGAAATCTCCTGCATGACCTGTGTGCAGTAGTCACACAGGCCTTGTTATCTGACCCGCTACTGTTATCTGACTTACACATTCTCCCTCAGAACACTTTGTTTTTCTTAATCCAAGGTAATTGCGAGGTGCCAGCCACGACTGGCTCAACTGATTTGGGAGTGATGATTCATGTTATCTGTTATTGCTGTTTCTAAGTGAATAAAGACACTGAGCTGAAGAGGGACCGTCAGAGTTGTCAGGGCAGTCTCGCAGAGATGCTGTGAGCGCTGACCCTCTCCTCGGCTGAGTTTTGAACCAAACTTCTTGAGTGATCGTATTTCTTATATTTATAATAATCAAAGGTTTTGATAGAATAGAAAAGGAAAAAAACTAACATTTTCTTGGTGCCGTGAACCCATTTCGCAACATACTCCATCGCTGACGGAAGAGGACGACAGTTGAAGACTGCATGCAGCCAGGAGAGTCATAGGACCGTGGTGGAAAGTCCTGGGGGCTGAATTGCCAGCTGGGCCAGCTCGATAGGTCGACCTCAACCGCCAACGTGGAATTGACGCGATCCGAGCGAGAAGAATACATCACTCAACAAGGGGTAAGGATGCTGGTTTCCTTGATTAAGCTGTTGTGGTGTATGAGTTGTGATATAAAGTAAAGCAAGTTGTGTTTGGGAATAAAGGACCTTTATTGACAGTATCATACCTAATGACGCTAAGTTCAGGCATTAGTTTTTATGATCCATATTTCAATAACTCCTCCCAAAGCATTTGTGTTTGCATAAAATCCACTATACGATCATAGAATGTTTAACAATGTGTTGAAACCAAGTGACTGGCCACGAGATCAAAAGTTTGCTGTTTATGTGGCTGTTGTTATTGCTGTTGTGGTTCCTCTCATTGTAATTGGGCTGGATGTCGCCGCACATCTGTAATATTCAAGTCTGTACAGCACTAAATTGTTGGAAAAAGGAGGAACTCACCGTCAACTGCTGATTTGACTGGTGATGTGAAATATATGTACCTGAAAGATCCAGAAAATATTAAGTTCTTGTTAAAATAGCAGAAGAAATATGATGTTGACGGGACGTGGAGTAACCAGTAAAAATAAACAGTAAAATAAGTAGAAATAATAAGAGGAAAAAATGTGTTGAAACCGAGTTCGTGGACGTCCGATGATAGAATTGTTGTTTGCGTTATAACGACCGTCGCCCTTGTTGTAATTCTAATTCTAATTGGAGTCGAGATCGGAACATCTCAAAAGAGGAAATTAATAAACTGCGCAGTACTCTATGCACTCTATTTGGTTCCGTGTAAGCGATTTTGCACTTCTTTGTGTAAGGGAAAGACTGGTACTGCCTTTTTTATCAAAGGTTTTAGAAAAACTTGTCCTGGATCAACTACAGTCCCACTTGGATCAGCATGAGATTTTAGATGAATTCCAATCTGGATTTAAATCTTTTCATAGCTCCGAAACTGCACTTTAAAAAATTTTTAATGATCTTTTTCTTTTATTGGACGCCAGTCATGCGATCTGTTATTGTTTGATTTGACAGCAGCGTTTGATACTGTAGATCATCACATACTGATCTCTCGTTTAGAAAAATTTGTCGGGTTAAGGGGCACTGTTCTGGACTGGTTTCGTTCCTATCTAACAAATAGGACATGTAAGGTCCAGTTGGAACAGTGGTTTTCTGCCCCCTCAAGGTTAACATGTGGTGTTCCCCAGGGTTCTATCTTGGGTCCACTCTTGTTTTCTCTGTACATGCTCCCCTTAGGGTTGATTTTTAGAAAATACAGTATCTTCTATCACTGCTATGCAGATGATGTACAGATTTATATTTCTCTCGATCCTGTGAACCATTCCATTACTAATTTGGTTAAATGTATTGAGGAGTTTAAGGAATGGATGACTCCGAATTTTCTTCTTTTAAATGAACGAAAGACAGAGGTGATTGCTTTTGGCCTTGCTGCAGTTCCTGACAGTTTACAAACGGTTCTAACCTCCTTGTTTCCCACGTTGTCATCTATTCTTCCTTTTGTTAAAAGTCTGGGGGTTATTATCGACAGCTCTTTACAACTTGACAGACAAGTAAATGCAGTGGTAAAAAGTGTTTTTTTCCACTTAAGGGTGCTTGCGAAACCCAAGCCATACCTGCCTAAACCTGACTTGGAAAAGGTGATCCACTTGCTGATAATGTCTATATTAAATTACTGTAACTCCCTTTATCAAGGCATAAATAAGAAAACTCTATCGAGGCTGCAGGTGGCTCAAAATGCTGCCGCCCGCTTATTGGTTGGTAAAGGTCGCTGTGATCATATCACCCCTGTCCTGGCCAGTCTACACTGGCTTCCTGTGATGTTTAGGGTTCAATATAAAACTCTCCTGCTTGTTTTTAAGGCCTTACATAATCTTGCCCCCCCTTACCTTGCAGATCTATGCATCCGGTATGCCCCCCCCCTAGATCCTTAAGATCCTCAACAGCAATTTTTTTAGCTGAACCAAAGCCCTGGTATATAAGAAAAGGCAGGAGAGCTTTTTCTGTGTTTGCCCCCCCTCTCTGGAACACCTTACCTCCATCAATCAGGTCTGCTGAGTCCCTTGCTATTTTTAAGTCTGTACTTAAAACCTTTCTTTTTTATAAAGACTTTGGTACTTAGTTACTGTGCAACTTTTAATTGTTTTATTGTTTTTAAAAATGTTTTGTTTCTAATTTCTGTTTTTATGCAGTTTTTTGCTTTATTTCCTTCTCCCGTTTTTATTGTTGTAGAGCACCTTGATCTGTCTGTCAGTGTAAGAGTGCTTTATAAATAAAGTGAACTTGCACTTGGTACCATGTATGTGTGTTTGTGTTGTCTATGTGTGTGTGTGTGTGTGTGTGTGTGTGCTCTGTCTACCTGTAAATATGTGTGTGTGCTGTCTATCTGCATCAACAGAGACAGGCTGCTAGAGCTCTGTTAAACAGACTGAAAAATACTGTGTGGACAGTCTCATACAGTATATTTTATACATTTGTGTAATGAATGTGTGAGAGATCAGGTGTCTATTCCAAATGATTAGTTGATCGGTGAACTTCATACAGACTCTTTTGCCTGATTCTGCGGAGGAAAATAATAAATTAATAAAATATATAATATATATATATAAAGGCCTGTATATATGACAATAACAAGCTTGTATTAAAATAACATCCATAACGGGGAGTTGATGCGAAGAACTACATAAAACTGATGGAAAGTTTAGCCTATATGTGTGTTATTAGTGGCAAAATAACTACAAATAAAATGTAGGATGCATCAACAGCCTCATTTCTGATTAATTAAATTAGAGGAGAGTGTGTGTGTGACTTACTCTGAGATGTGGGGACCTTAGCTTCACATTCCTTAGAGTCATAAAACTACCCAGCATCTCCACTTTCTGTGAATGAATCGTGTCATTCTCGACACTTACGATTGCTCACCTATAAGTCTGTCAACCCCCCCCCCACTGTGAAAACAGTTTTTAGCAAAACCTGGTCTGGAAAAGTCTTTTGAAGCCACATACCCTGCCGAGATAATTTACAGCAAATGCTGATGTGTTTGGAAAATCTCCTCTTTGTGTTTGGGATAACGCATACCAAAGCCTTCTGTGGTGTCAGCAGAGACAGGACATCTTCGAATTTCACCCAAGGAGCACCCCAGACTGCTTCAATACACATATGAACTATTTAATGTGATCACAGCTAATTCACTCACTCCTTTCTTTACAGGCATCAAGCCAGCATCTTTGCTCTGAAGTAATGTTCACCCAGTTTAACTACAGTGATAAAATGATTTGATGTATAACTGAAAACTATATTCAACTGTTGATCTGATCAATGACTGCTAATCAAAAGTCCTCTCCACAGGAGATGTCTAAGGAACATTCTTCTTTTGACAAGAATATTTCTACATGAATTAGTGATACATTGTTCAGTGCATAAAATGAAATGTGTTTAAATCACTCTCTTCAGTAAGTCGCTATAAAGAGCAATGTAATCTAAATTGATTTAAAATAATGCTTTGATTAAACATGTTACAGATCTTAGGATATATTGAATTAACCTGCAAATCCCTTCTTTACTACTCAGGAACAAATAGGCTACTGATATGTGTAAAAGTAATATGTCATTAGAATAAGGAAACACTGTTCATTAATTCTTGTTATAAGATAAAATTGATGATAATGTTTAGTCTTACAAAGAGTGGATGAGCAAGTGTTTTTATTTGATGTAATAAAAAAGGAATCTGTGACCAAGACCCGAGGGCCGTCCTAAAATTGCCACGCCAAGTATTTTGTTTGAATAGTTTAATTACACAAAATCCAGACCTTCCAGCGACCCGATCTCTACCCTGCTTGCAAAGCAGCCGTGTATCAACCTCAGGCAAAGTTTCGACACTCGGAGGAAAAGCCTCTTCGAGTCGACGGACCTCTCTGGGAATAAAGGAGCAAAATTCTCCGCCGTGCTGCAAAGAAGTAAGAGAACGATTTCATTTAATCCATGACAAAGGATTGAAAACAGCTGTGTTGGTGTCTCAGTGGCCCGGAAGTGAAATCTATGCCTCCATCTTTCTTTCCTTTCTCTCCCTCCAAAATTACAATTTTCCTTAGATTCAAAATGATCTTCCGTGTTAAAAGAACATTTTCCGTTTCCTCACCCACTCTTACTAGTGTTTAAGATTCTTGAACGTTAGAAAGTCCACTTATTCTAGAAACATACTAAGTCTGACGTAATTTCCTGTCCGCAGCATCGTTAATTCCATTGAGTGTTTAACCGTATTTGTTTGTCTGTTTATTGGTCTGTCTTCCTTGTGTTTAATAAATATTCACCTTAATTTTAATTGGCCGATTCAGTGAGTTTTTATGTGTGATTTGAGTCACTATCTGGACGGACATGCGGCTTCATATTATGAGACTGAAATAATCTGATTAAATATTCTAATATTTAATTCCTTCGAAAGAAGGTGGTGCCCCGAATAACACATATTGAAGAGGCAAACTTTCATAATACGTGTTCCCCTACAAAAACTAAAAATTCTAGAATTGATTCTAGAATGCACCGCGAGGTGGCAGCAAATTGTAGTAGTAGCTCTGTCTTATCGTGTTTTTTTTTAAATTACAGCCATCTTTTGACAGACTTCAGCTGTCAAATTAGTTTTTTTAAAGGGGGATTTTTGCGTCGGTTCGGGGCTGTGCTGCACGGGAGAGTTTTTTGGATGTTTTTGGCTCTTTTTGGCTGTTTCCGGATTTTGTTGTGATGGGTCTCCATGGCAACGGAAGACTTGTTTATCAGCGTGACCAACTGATAAAACTCTCCCAAATCAACATTAACAGTGAAATAACACAGCAAATCCCGCTGGAGTTGAAGAGAAAGAGAAGAGGACGCAGGGCAGGAGTGAAGCAGAGAGAAAAGCGGTGGAGATTTAAACCGTTTCTTCCAACTGTTGTGATGGGTAACGTCAGATCGCTAGCTAACAAAACGGACGAGCTCGAGGTGCTAACCAGGTCCCAGAGAGAGTACAGAGAATGCAGTTTTATGTGTTTCACCAAGACGTGGCTGCATGAACACATCCCGGACAGTAACGTGTCTGTACACTGCTTTATGACGGTCCGCGCAGACCACAGTATGCAACTCAGCGGGAAGCTGAGGGGAGGTGGTATCATAGTGCTGGTTAACCAGCGTTGGTGTCATCCTGGACATGTCACCGTGAAGGAGAAGATCTGTACGAGGAACATCGAACTGTTAGCTGTGAGTTTCTGTCCATATTATTTACCCAGAGAGTTTACCTGTGTTATTCTGGTAGCGGTTTATATAATACCTGGTACCGCTCCAGAAACTGCCTGTGATGTCATCAGCTCCGTTGTTGCAAGGCTACAAACACAGCATCCAAACTCAGTTATGGCGATCTCTGGAGACTTCAACAACGTCTCCCTCTCTACAGCTTTACCAACATTCCAACAGTTTGTCAGCTGCTCCACCAGAGAAAATAAGACGTTGGACTTATTTTATGTAAATATTAAAAATGCTTAAGGTTCCTCTGCCCTGCCACCTTTAGGAAGATCTGATCATAATCTGGTTCTTCTCACCTCCACCTACAAGCCCATCGTTCAGCAGCAACCAGTGATCACAAAAACCATCAAAACCTGGTCTAATGATGCTGAAGGTGCTCTGAAAAGTTGCTTCGAGGCTACGGACTGGAATGTCCTCTGTGAACCTCATAGAGACAACATCAACACCATGACTGAGTGTGTGACAGATTATATAAACTTCTGTGTTGACAGCATCGTACCAACTAGAACTGTGAGGTGCTTCCCCAATAACAAACCCTGGATCACCAGAGACCTGAAAAAGCTGCTGAACATCAAAAAGAAAGCCTTCAGGGATGGTGACAGGGAGTTATTAAAGACAACACAAAAACAACTTAAAGCACAAACCAGGAAGTGCAAGGAGGACTACAGGAAGAAGCTAGAGAGTCAGCTCCAGCAGAACAACGTGAGGGATGTGTGGTCTGGAATGAAGAAGATCACCGGCTTCAAGGTAAATAGGGACCAGACTGATGGAGGTCTGGACAGAGCTAATGAACTGAACATGTTCTTCAACAGGTTCAGTTCCCCCCTGCCTCCAGCCCCACAGACTACACACCCTCCATGAGCCCACAGCTTTCCTGTCACACCTCCACTCCGTCACCCTGCAGCTCAGTCATGGACCAGAACACTGCATCATCTTCCTCCACCTCAGAGCACCCAAAGACCTCCTCTGCCTCCACCTCCACTCTGTCTGTGACCTGCAACCAGGTCAAGAAACTAGAGAAACTGAACCAGAACAAGGCTGCAGGTCCAGATGGTGTCAGTCCCAGAGTTCTCAAGACCTGCTCAATGCAACTATGTCCAGTTCTCCAGCACCTCTTCAACACCAGTCTGAGACAGAAAACAGTTCCTGTGCTGTGGAAAACATCCTGCCTTGTTCCAGTACCTAAAAAACCACAACCAGCTGAACCAAACGACTACAGACCAGTTGCCCTGACATCTCACGTCATGAAAGTCCTGGAGAGACTCTTACTGGCTCACCTCAACAAGCAGGTCAGCACCTTTCAGGACCCATTAGAGTTTGCATACCGTAATGGGCTTGGGGTTGAAGATGCCATCATCTACCTGCTTCACAGAGCACACTTTCATCTGGACTAATCAGGCAGCACTTTCAGGGTCATGTTCTTTGACTTCTCTAGTGCTTTTAACACAATTCAGCCTGCTTTGTCATGTGAGAAGCTCCATAAGCTCCATAAATTCCAGGTGGATTCCTCCACAACCTCCTGGATTTATGACTACCTCACAAACTGGCCACAGTTTGTGAGACTGAAAGGTTGTGTGTCTGAGATCGAGGTCAGCTGCACTGGAGCGCCACAAGGAACTGTACTCTCACCATTTATCTTCACGATGTACACCTCTGACTTCCAGTACAACTCTGAGTCCTGTCATCTGCAGAAATACTCTGATGACTCTGCAGTTGTTGGGTGCATCAGTGAGGGACAAGAAGTTGAGTATAGAGAACTGGTCAGTCAGTTTGTGAAATGGTGCGGTAACAATCATCTCATTTTAAATACCAGCAAAACTAAGGAGATGATTGTTGACTTCAGGAGGAGAAAGAATCAACACAGCAGTATTTCCATCCTAGGAGAGGAGGTAGAGGTGGTGGAGGAATACAAGTACCTTGGAGTTCAGCTGGACAACAGACTAGAGTGGAAATGCAACACAGAATACATCTACAAGAAAGGTCAGAGCAGACTCTACTTCTTAAGGAAGCTGAGATCTTTTAATGTCTGCACCAAGATGTTGCAAATCTTCGATAGGTCTGTTGTGGAAAGTGCAATCAGCTTTGCAGCCATCTGCTGGGGCAGCAGCATCAGAACCAGAGACTTGAAGAGAATCAACAAACTGATCAGGAAAGCTGGATCTGTGCTGGGAGTATCTCTGGAGCCGCTGGAGCTGATTGTACAAAAAAGAATGCTGGACAAGCTGATGAAGATGATGGAGGACTCTTCTCACCCTCTGCACGACACAGTGATCAAACAACAGAGTGTGTTCAGTGAGAGGCTTCTTCAGGTCCGATGCAAGACCGAAAGATACAAAAGATCATGCAGCCATTAGCCTCAACAAAAAGAACAGACCTTGATCGTTATTATTATTTTATTGTCTTCATTATTGTTTTTATTGTTGGACAAAAAAAAAAACTACTACAACGTTGAATTTCCCTTCTGGGATAAATAAAGTATTTTTAATTTCATTTTCATTTCATTTCATTTCATTTCAAAAAGAGATGACTTCTTTTAAGAGATGACAAACTTTTATTTTAATTTAATAACAAACTATAACACACTCACTAAACCTTTAAATACTTCAATATATGACAAAATTTTTCTTTTTCTTTCATCTGTCTGACAGTCATTATATAATGACAAAGCTATGGTTGATTTGGAAATAATAATAACTACAGATATTTGACCCATAGGCTTTCAATGGCTCAAGAGGTGGGGCTGTATAGGTAGTTAGTAAAAGAGACTTTTGCCATTATGGTTCCAGAAAGTACTCTAAATTTACAATACAATTTTTTGTGCTTGTTTATCTTGTCCTGTTAGTACAAGACATTTTAAGAATTTTAATAATGTTCTTCTACAGGATCTGATTGGAAATATTAAAATCTTTGTGTAGACTTGTAGGTGTTTTAAAAACAATGCACTTTTGAGTTAGTATGTTTTAACAAAAAATTCTAAAATAAGCTTAAATCTGTGTCTGTGTCCTGCTCTCATGGGGAAGTTTTTGCTCAGCTGCAGCTGATAAAGTGTCTGCTTTATGACCTTGGAGTCAGTACATGAAACAAAAACACTGCAGAAGTTATGTGAGAGTGAGTGATTCAGAACTAACAAACAATAATTCTTCTATAAAATTCCAACTCATTCACTAGAGAACAACAGGGAGAGACAGAGGATGGAAACCTTCTAAACCTTCTTTGCATCTAATCTCTTCTGAAAGCCAATGTATTTTTATTCAAAGTCTAAGTGTGACATGTCAGTGGTTTCATTATCCACATCTTTGTACAGTGATGGAAGGATCTTTATAGATGGCAAACACTGTTCTGAAAACAAATATTTTAACAGGAAATTCTGCAGACTTGTGTTTTCAACGCCAAAGTGATTTTTCATTGCTATTTGTGCTGAAATGGTTATTTAGGCAGTGGCCAAACATTTATATCAAATCAATATGCGTTGTGACCAGCTGTTAAAGACACCATTCCATTAAAAAATGTTTTTCTGAGCTATCTGTTGAATATTTTATCTCTACAGGTGTTGTTACCTTCATAATGATTGTGAAAATGGCCCAATAACAATAACAAATTTCATGAATTTGTGATTATTTCTGAATTATTAACCTGTAATATGAATTTTTAAATCAAAGCAACGTTAAACACTGATTTACAGCCCTTTCAATCTGTCTGCATGAATGTTTGTCCAGCTTCAGCTGCAACCCATTAATATTCATTATGCTAATTCGCTGGACTCAAATTGGCTAATAAACTAGCCCTTTTAGAGCACGGCTTCATGCTTCCTTCCCCACTGCGAATGGCAACAGTGCACCAAGTATCTTCCGGTTTGATACGTGTTTATGCTAACAGCTTTTAGCCAGCAGCCTGCAAGGCGTGGTCTCAACTGCGGGAGCTGATGAATACTAATGAGCAAAGGAGTTGTGATGCAACAAATACAGGCTTTTTGAACTCAGGAGAACTGAGTGTTATCATCACTTGCCAAGGGCGTCAGTTTGTTTTTAAGTGGTGGGGACAATAACAATAAGCTTGAGTGTGGTTTGAAGACTGCTGAGGACATGTTATTAAATATTCATAAATAAGTATTTATCCATTTAGCGGTTCATTATAGTTTGCACTGCAGTGTATTGACAGGTGTTAAAAATTGCATGATTATTCAATCAATAAAAAGTGAAAGCCGGGTGTGTTTTGACCTGTTTTTTAAAAACTGCATCGAAATCCACCATTAGGCTGATCAACAGGAAGGATCTGTAACATCTATATCGTAACTAGCACAAAGAATAATGTTAATTATATTTGTAGTATTATTTGTGGCCAGTCAAATACGAAAATAAGAGAAAAATAATGTGTAGTGTAGCAAACGAGACAATAACTCAACACTCCGGGCTGATGACCTCTGAATGACCTGGTGATGTCATTGTAAATTAAACTCTTACCTCCAAAACTAAAACAGCACAAAAGTGCAGGAACGGAGCACCAACCCTCACAGATTTAGTACGTTGAGGTTTTCTGTTGGTGGAGAGCAGCTTCACTCAGCTTTTAAACTTTTAAACTCAGACAAGACAGAGGTTGTGACTTTTGGGCCTGAGGACCTTATGAACAAGCTGTGTAGTCAGTTATCTATGTTGGATGGCATTAATTTGGCCTCCAACAAGAAGGTAAAGAACCTGGGTGTTATCTTTGACCAGGAAATGTCCTTTAGTTCTCATATAAAGCATGTTACCAGGACAGCCTACTTCCACCTGCCTAACGTTGCTAAAATTAGGAGAATTTTGAATCAAAGTGATGCATAAAACATTAGTTCATGCATTTATTACTTCTAGGCTTGATTATTGTAATTCTTTATTACCAGGGTGTTCTAATAGTGCTGTTAAAGGCCTCCAGCTGATCCAAAATGCTGCTGCCATAGTTCGGATGAAGGTTAGAAGGAGAAATCATATTTCTCCTGTTATAGCATCACTTAATTGGCTCCCTGTGAAATCCAGAATAAAGTTTAAAATTTTACTTTTGACGTATAAGGCCTTAAAAGACCAAGCTCCATCTTATATTGAAGATCTTATTGTTCCATATGTTCCAAACGGAGCACTTCACTCCTAGAGTTTCTAAAAGTAGAATGGGAGGAAGAGCTTTTAGTTATCAGGCTCCTCTCCTGTGGAACCAGCTTCCACTTTTTATCCGTGAGGCAGACACCTTGTGTAGCTATAAGAATAGACTTAAAACTTTCCTTTTTGCACAATCCTATAGTCAGGGTTAGCTTGGGTTCTCCTGAGCTTTCCCTTTTGTTATGCTGCCACATGCTTAGACTGCCGGAGGACATACTGACCACATTTCTTCTCTCTGCTGTCTCTCCTTACTCTCCATGTTTGTATTGATTGTTATTGCTGCCATTAACTGTTTCTCGTCATGTCTATCTTTCTATAGACATGACGACTGGCCCAAATCCATCAGTGTTTGTCTGTGTCTCTTTCCTGTCAGCTCAGACCCCAGTCGGCTGAAGCAGAAGGCCGCCCATCCTGAGCCGGGTTCTGCTAGAGGTTTCTTCCTGTTAAAAGGGAGTCGTTCCTTTCCACTGTCGCCAGTCGTGCTTGCTCAGGATGGAGGGTTGCGCTGAACTAACAATTCAGCCCAATCGGCTTGTTCCTTAGATAGGAAATGTTTTATTATTAATTGGTTGATTTTTCTGTAAAGTGCCTTGAAATGACTTTGTCATTAACTAGCGCTTTATAAAATAAAAAAATAAACAGACTTGAACTTGAACTACGAAGCTAATTTTGCAGCAGACTGGAAGTAGAGGCTTTTCAAAACTTCCCTGAGATAACTCAAAATGTATTTATTTAATTTTTTTGTTAAAAAATGTTTGTCAAAAATATTTTCTCACCACGTTCCCTGCGGGGTTCAGTAGTAGGCTGCGGTCCGCCAGATCAGTAAAAAAGTTACGAAGCTGCAGATTTCCCAGCATGCAGTGCACGCACACTTTCTGAAATGTTGAAAATTAAACTAAATTAAAAATGGTTTTATTTTCATTTACAATTAAAGTATGCTTTATGTAATTACATATTTAAAAAAGTATAATAGTAGGTCATCTAATAGGACCATGAGTAAATGTCAGGTCTGTCTTACTGCTCCTCTCAAATAGATCCACGTCAGAGTGCTTACGCATAAAAGAGTGTCTTAGCGCCCTCTTAACGTCTGATGAAGTTACTGCATATCCTAATACATATGGTAAGGCTAATTTGTGTCACTTGTCGGAGAACTGTTGCCAGGAATCCCTAGAAAGGGATGGGATGAACTAGTCTATTGCAAAAAGTGCCAGGGACATGTCCCCAGCGTCCCTGGTTAAGATGGCGCCTATGCCACTTGCGTAGTTTGAGAGATAAAAACTGAAAAAGAAGTTGTTGTGCTGTTTTTGTGACTCATTTTGACACAAACATCCCACAGTGGGTGGGTGCTTTCCCATTATTCAGGCAGGTTTGATTGACAAGTGTCTACACCAATGACATCATTCTGACAAGCAAATCACTGTTGCCAGCAAGCCATAGAGATATAAACACTAAATGACTTGTCACTGCTTTTGGCCAGTGGGGTTGAACATCCACAAACAGCAGTAGTGGTTGATGGTAAAGATGTGTTTTGCTTTTCTTAGTACGCCAGGCTCACACTGCATCCGGATCCGGTCCGGTGCGGACCCCGCAGGTATTCCGTTAGATTAAAATCCCTTTTGAAGGCTCACAGTAGCTCCGTGCGGTGCGGGTCCGGTTACGGGGGCTGTACGGCACTACGGAAAGAATCCGCAAGGATCAATTTTTTCCGGACGCCGGAGTCACTCCGCGTCAAGTTTGATGAAATCTGACGAACTATACAGGAAGTGTGGCTTGAATATCCGGTGTTTTTTCAAAATAAACGAGTGTACGAACAATTGTAACTTGACTCTTCTTTTTAGACAGCACACGCGCTAATAGGAAATGTAAACACTACATCACACCCGGTGACACAGGGTCCCGAAAGTGTGCAGCACAACACCTTTTCACACATTTGCTAAATAATGGACGTGTTCTCGTGTGAAGTCCCGACAAAACGATAACCCACGTGAACTTCTGTTCTCGCGGGTGACGTTTTACGCACCCAGCACCGGAGCTGGCCGCACTCCCTATCTGGAGCAGATGTGAGTGGTAGCTTGCGGAAAAACCGCACCGAAGCCGGACCGAAGCCGTTCCGTAGGCAGTGTGAGCCCGGCGTTAGTGGTAACGATGTGTGTCTTTTACTCCCAAATGGATTTTCAAGAGCTTAATATACAGTGATTGGCTAAAAACAAATCATCAAAGGCAGACACTTGCTGGCGCAATCAATCAGCTTAAAATATTAAACCAGACAGCTCTCCCTTTTATAGATGGTTTCAAATGGAGCGGTTCCAGATGTATGTCTTTCCTCAACTCGACAAGAGGTGGGACTACACATAGATCTGGCAGAGCCAGGTTACAGACAGCGGTGTGTATCAGCTGACCAGACGCTGCGGCTGGTAAGTGTGGTGGATCAGTATTTGTACAAAGCGCATATTCTTTCAATAAACACTATAAGTTGCATAGCTTGTTGTAAATATCCGTTTGAAACAAAATGCAGTGGCTGTACACACACAAGATTACAGTGGGGCAAAAAAGTATTTAGTCAGCCACCAATTGTGTAAGTTCTCCCACTTAAAAAGATCAGAGAGGCCTGTAATTTTCATCATAGGTATACCTCAACTATGAGAGACAAAATGAGGAAAAAAAATCCAGAAAATCACATTGTCTGATTTTTAAAGAATTTATTTGCAAATTATGGTGGAAAATAAGTATTTGGTCACCTACAAACAAGTAAGATTTCTGGCTTTCACAGACCTGTAACTTCTTTAAGAGGCTCCTCGGTCCTCCACTCGTTACCTGTATTAATGGCACCTGTGTGAA
>SSNP01000066.1:2105124-2183542 GCA_006937955.1 Pachypanchax playfairii
CCTACATTAAGACTGAAAGTGTTCTTTAAAGAGGTGAGTCTTAAGTCTGCTCTTAAAAGTAGCTGCAGACTCTGAGGATCGGACCGAGTTTGGTAGGTCATTCCACCATCGGGGGACAACAGAGGAGAAGAGTTTGGAACATGATCTCATGCCACGTTGTGGTGGAAGCGCTAGGCGTCTTTCAGCGGCTGAGCGTAGCTGACGCGTGGGAATGTAGGTTTGGATGAAGGAGTGAAGGTAGGTAGGAGCTGTGTGTGTTAGAGTCTGGTAAGCCAGAAGCAGAGCTTTGTATTTGATGCGTGCTGCAACTGGAAGCCAGTGCAGGGAAATGAGCAGCGGAGTGACATGAGCCCTCTTGGGCTGGTTAAAGACCAAACGTGCTGCTGCGTTCTGAATCATCTGCAGAGGTTTAACCGAGGACGCCGGAAGACCGGCCAGCAATGAGTTGCAGTAGTCGATCCTGGACAAGACCAGGGCCTGGACCAGAAGCTGTGTGGTGTGGTCTGTGAGGAAGGCTCTGATTTTCCTGATGTTGTAAAGCGCGAATCGACATGAGCGAGCTACGGAGTTAACCTGCTCTTTGAAGGACAGCTGGTTGTCCAGTATGACACCAAGGTTTCTGGCGGAGGTTTTGGGGAACAGCGTGATGGAGTCAAGCTGCACGCTTATCTGAGGAGGTAAGGAGTTACTGGCAGGACAGACAATGAGGTCAGTTTTGGACAGATTAAGCTGAAGGTGGCGATCCCTCATCCACGCCGAGATATCTGAGAGGCAAGCAGATATCCGCACTGAGACGGATGTATCGTCTGGAGGGAACGAGAGGAGGAGCTGAGTGTCGTCAGCGTAGCAATGGTATGAGAAGCCATGGGAGCGAATGATCTCGCCTAATGAGGTGGTGTATAAAGAGAAGAGGAGAGGACCAAGGACCGAGCCCTGCGGGACACCCGTCGCCAGCTCATGCAGACTGGACATCTGTCCATGCCACGAGACTCTGAAAGATCTTTCCGCAAGGTACGAGGTGAACCACGAGAGGACCGGTCCCGAGATGCCAAGCTTAGATAGCGTCGAGAGGAGAACGAGGTGGTTGACGGTGTCAAAAGCAGCAGACAGGTCAAGGAGTACGAGTACTGAGGAGAGACCAGCCGATCTGGCAACCCGTAGTGACTCTGCAACTGAGAGAAGAGCGGTTTCAGTGGAATGGCCTCGCTTAAAGCCTGATTGATAAGGATCAAGTAGGTCGTTGTCGTGGAGGAACTGTGAGACTTGAGTGAAAACGGCTCGCTCTAGGATCTTGGACATGAACGGTAGGAGCGAGACTGGCCGGTAGTTTCCTACCTGGGCCGGGTCGAGCGACGGTTTTTTCAGCAGCGGAGTGACAGTGGCTTGCTTGAAAACTGAAGGAAAGATGCCAGTTTTCATGGAAGAGTTTATAATGTGGGTTATTGCAGGTTTGACAGCAGGAAGAATGCTCAGCAGGATATCCGTAGGAATCGGATCCAGAGGACACGTGGTTGGATTAGATTCCACTACGAGTCGGGAGACTTCGTCCTCATTCAGTAAGCGGAAGGAGCAGAGCGATTGACCGGAGGAAGGATGGACCAGACTGGGATTGTCAGGCTCAGAAAACTGATTTTTAATGGAGGCGATTTTGTCGGTGAAGTAGGTGGCGAACATGTCTGCAGTCAGCCCGGTGGGTGGCTGAGCAGGTGGAGGACGGATAAGAGTATTGAATGTCTTGAATAGTTTTCCCATGCTAGGAGCATTTTGGATTTTGTTTTGATAAAAAGCTATCTTGGCAGCCTTTAAGCAGGATGTGAAGCTAGAGAGCATTTGCTGGTATTCGGACAAGTCAGAGAGATTTTTGGATTTGCGCCATTTCCTTTCAGCTGCTCTCAGACCAGCTCTGTGATCCCTCAGAGTGTCTGTGAGCCACGGACTAGGACGCTGCCGGGCGGCCAGCTTTGACACACGAGGGCAGACTTCGTCCAGAGAAGAAGCTAGTGAGGAGCAGAGCGTCTCTGTTGCGTCATTTACAGGCAGAGTTGAGAGCACCGAGTAGGAAGGGAGGGAGGAGCAGACATGCTCCGATAGCTGCGAGGGAGTGAGAGATTGAAGGTTTCTGCGGTAGGAGACAGTCTTTACTTTTGCGTTAGGTACGTAAGGGATGGAGATGCAGAATTTAATCAGGAAGTGGTCTGAGAGGTGCAGCGGTGTGACTTGCACGTTACCTGCAGTGCAGTTTCTGGTCAGTACCAGGTCGAGTGTGTTGCCAGCTCTGTGTGTTGGGGGAGTCTGGACCAGATTGAGATTGAAGGAGTGGACCAGGGCCAGAAAGTTATGAGCTTGCGTTTTATCAATATGAATGTTCATGTCGCCCATAACTATTAAAGGGGAGTTATCATCCGGAATGTCGGATAGGATTGTGTCCAGTTCGTCCATAAATTGCTCCATGTTGCCTCCCGGAGGGCGGTAAATAACCAAAACATAAGCAGCGACGGGCTTAGAGATTCGTAATGCATGAAATTCGAATGAGGAGCAGGTAGTAGTGGTTTGCAAGGAAGAAAATTTCCACATTTTGGAAATCAGGATGCCTGTACCGCCTCCTCGCCCAGCAGGACGAGGAGTGTGTGTGAATTCTGCATGAGAAGAGAGGGCAGCCGGTGTTACTGTGTTGTCAGGACGGATCCAGGTCTCGGTCAGGGCTAGGACCTGTATATCGGAGAGGTGCGGCAGAGAACTGATGAACTCTGTTTTGTTAACTGCGGACTGACAGTTCCAGAGGCCGAGGGTAACGGAGGCAGTGGCAGCCCGACACGCCATGGGCTGGATAAGGCAGTGCGGATTACGTTGTCTATAGAGAGTGCGTCGAGGTCTAATAATGATCTGCTGTGATTGAGTAGTGAGTGACTGTCTTACTAAAAAAAAAAAAAAACTGTCTATATTATGCAAATAAAACTCACTCAGCTTCAATACATAGCCTGTCATGTCCGGGACCTCAAACCTTGCTCCTCAATTCAAAAGGTGAATGCTGTACCCTTAGACCATGGAGTCTAACTGATATTCTGATCTAACCAGCCTGCACATAACCTTGTGTGTGTGTAGGCACATTAAAGGAACTTAAGGCAGCTTTACAAAATCTGACTCAGTGCTGCCGCGACAGGCGCTGTGGCTAACTGCAGCCACCAGCCAAGCCGGCACGGGAGCGCGCACAGACACTTTACAGACTGTTCGTCTTCACAGCACTGCACCGGGGAGGCTAACATACTTCACGTCAGGTCTCTCCACTCTGTTATTTGATTTGATCTCATCATTTTCATACTGTATCAGGCTCTAAACACGACCTATAATGTTTTCTCACCTGGTCACAAGGAAATGAGCCATGTCAGCATCCGTTTTCACTCCCAAATGCAGCTGAAGTTCCCTCCATGAACCGAACGCATATCCAATATTTATGCGGGTGCCTGCTTGACCGGCTTCGGTCATATTTTTTTTTAGACTCACGAGATGCCGCTGATAAAGTCTTTTTTTTCTTCGTGGTGCCACTTTTTTGGGGGGTGAGAGTGGATGCAGGTCGTTTGCTGGCTGCAGAAACATCCATAAGTATACCTTCAGTGTTTGAATCCAAGTCCACGGCGGCCATGTTCTTCCTGTTCAAGAGCTGTCGGCAACGCGCATGCAGCGTCAATTTACGTCACATCCCTACAACTGCGCGGGAAATTCGGACGTCGAACTGCAGCGCATTATGTAGCACACAGCGTGTCCAAGGCAACAGACATATATGCGGATGGCCTCGTTATTTTGGGTTTTTAATGCTTCATGACCCATTAGCATTGAATAAACTGGAAATGCATGTGTAGTTTTTCACAAATCTTGCCTTAAGTCCCTTTAAGCAGTTTTTACAATTTTTTTAGTAAAGCACTGCATTTTGATTAAGTTGCATAGCTTGTGGTAGAGATCGGTATTAAAGTGTTTATTGAAAAAATATGCGCTTTGTACAAATACTAATCCTAATCCATACTAATTATGCAAACCCTGTACTCATTGTTGCACCTTGTATAATGTAGTCCAGTGACCCTCTTTAGCTCAGCGCAGGCTAACCCGGTGGCGATTATTTATATATAAAGCCATCATTGGGATGTTGCCTCCTTATTTATGTAGACTCATGTCCATCAAGGCCAGCACTCGCTCTCTGCGGTGAAATGATATTCTCCACTTGGCTGTGCCTGTCAGGAGCTCATCATCATTAATTTATTTATAAATCACATTTAAAAACTGCAGTGACGCAGACCAAAGCGCTGTACACAAATTAAAACAACAAATACAGAAATGAAAATAAACATGCTATTAAAACAAACATAAAAAACAATAAAACAAGGTCAGCAAGGGGTTAGACTGCCCCAGCAGAGTTAAAAGCCTGAGAATAAAAGTAAGTCTTTAAACGGACTTAAAAATACAAAGAGATGGGGCAAGTCTGACCGTCAGGGGGAGCTGGTTCCATAAACTAGGGGCGCAAAGTGAGGACGCCCGCTCACTGCGCGCCTTATAGTAGGCAGAACAAACCTGCAGCAGGTGCTGCTCAGAGGACCTCAGGGAATGCCTTGGGACATCGGGACAGAGAAGCTGCGCCAAGTAGGGTGCAAAGATTTAAAAGCAAATAAAAGGATCCTAAATTTAATCCGATAGCGGATTGGCAGCCAGTGCAAATTGGCCAGTACTATTGGCCAGACTACAGCTGCAGGAGTAAGTTTCAAGTTTATTTATTTATAAAGCATCAGTTCATGACAAAGTCATTTCAAGGCACTTCACAGAAAAATCAACCAATTAATAATAAAACCTTTTCTTTCTAAGGAACCAGCCGATTGGCTGAATTGTTAGTTCAGCACAATCCCCAATCCTGAGCAAGCACGATTGGCGACAGTGGAAAGGAACGACTCCCTTTTAACAGGAAGAAACCTCTAGCAGAACCCGGCTCGGGATGGGTGGCCTTCTGCCTTAGCCGACTGGGGTCTGAGCTGACAGAAAAGAGAAACAGACAAACTGATTCTGTTACCAAGAATAGGCTGTTAAAAACATTTTTTTATAACTATTAAAGTTTTTATTACAATACTGACAAGCTCAGTAGGCTAAATCTTCTAGAAACAGCGTTTGGGGCTGGTCCTGGCCGACCCCTTAATGTCTGTTTAAATGATGATCATCTAAAATCACAGTGTGCATGCGCATCGTCTACTCAGTGGAGAGCCGTGGGGCCCAAACGCTCCGGCCCAAGTTGAAATCATCGAAATAAAATACAGAATACCACACGTCCTTTTTACGTTCTGTTAGAGGGAAGTGCGCAGTCATCCAGAGTCAGATTTTCTTGCTAGCTACCGAGACAAAATAAAATAAAAATGAATGAAGTAGATGTTTTGCTAAAGACCAATTTTAGAACCTGCCTCTTGAGCAGAAGGTGAATGACAGAGGGACACGATGCCATTAAAACTGAGGAAAAAAACACTGCTGTGATTATGAAGGAAGCCTGAGTGGTAGCTCAGGTGGAGGAGAGATGTTGCAAGAGTGATCACTTTATAGCCAGGAGTGCTCACATGCAGTCCACAGGTGCGCATATGCACTTAAGGCGCACAGATATGCACATTTGCGTACTTAACATTGGTTTGACTGAGCTGTATGAATTTTTATGTTAATCAGAGGTGGGGTTCATTTTTAAATCAATGAAGAATCCCACTGACTTATTCTGTTTGTTTTATTTGACTGATATGTTTCTCAGCTTAACCGAGGATCCAGCTGTCAGCGATCAGCTAATCTCTCCCATTGCGACGCAGCTGTCAGGTTCAGTGTCTGTGTGTGCTGTATTTTCTGTGTGGGGTGAGTCAATTTTCTGCAGGAGGAGCTACGCTGGAGCGTGAGGCAGATTGTCTACACCTGGCGGTGATCAGCGCTGATGAGGAGCAGGGTGCTACTTAAGCCAGACGCAGCCGTTCATTCAGCGCCTGGTTGTTGACCTGAATGGTAGCTTCCCTTGTGCCAAATCCTTGTGATTAATTCTGAGTGATTCCGAGAAAGATTTATATTCCTTGTGACAAACGCCTGTTGGATTTCTGTGTGCAACTAACCTGTTCTTCTCAGGATTGTTCACCCTGCTCCTCGTGATTCCGAGATCACATCTGTGTCCAGCGCCTGATCGCCTGAAGCCCGATCTGTCTCCCTCCGGCTTTTTCACCACCTGGACTCCTCCACCCTGGACTCACCCTCTCCCTGCACAGCACCGCACTGGACCTGCCCTCCTCTCACGTGTGATCACCTGCCTCCTTCCGTGAGTGTCATCCTCTTCTTGTGCAAGATCTCTCTACCTGTCACAGTGACTCCAGAACTAACTCTCGTCTCCATTACAGTGCTGAGAATCTCCCTGGCGCACCTGATCACCGAGCACATTCACTGCACTGTATATAAGTCCTGCCTTGTAAATAAACCTTTCACTTTTGCACCTGAATCACTGTCTGAGTCTGAGTCCAGCAATGTGGGTCAACAAAATCACTGAGCCCGTGACAGCAGCTGTCATGAGGATGCCGGTTTTCTCCCATAAACTCAGTGTTATTCTGCATTTCCATAACAGTATAGTTAAAGCACCACTTATGGACTGCATCCTTTTCAGCATGTTTAGCAAATAGTGCTGAATTAGAATTTTTGTCGTTTTGTTGTATTTTATGTGGTTCATAAAAGTCAGATTATAATTAGTAGTGGGTATAATAGCTGTTGAGTTTTTGGGCCCCACCTAACTTATCATGCCAGAGATGCTGGATGGTAATAATGTGTTGTGCATTTCTTGGTTGTAATGATGTCTATGCTTTTCTCCTGATTGGATTTGCAAGAGCTTGTGATTGGCTAAAGACAAATCATGATAGGCAGACCCTTGATGGTGCGTCTTCCAGTCATTTCAAAACATTATACCTGATGGACCTCTCTTTTTCAGATGGTTTCAGATGGACAAATCCCAGATCTATGTGTAGCAGCAGTCCACATGGGACTACACATAGATCTGGAAGAGCCAGGTTAAAGATAGTGTGGTCCAGATGCAGAAAATGTGCTGAAATCTGCCTTTATTGAAGTTTCACAAATCACAGAAGAGTTTCACGAATCCCAGTTTTAATTGTTCTACTATTAGTGTAGAATAATCTAGTCCCAGTTTGCAATGTCTGGGATATATAGTTTTATGCTAAAGCTAAGATAGAGTGGTCTAGATGCAGAAAAAGTTCTGAAATCCGCCTTTATTTAAGTTTCACAAAAGACAGAAAAGTTTCACGAATCCTATTAGTCAAATAATCTGGTTCCAGTTTGAAATGTCTAGGTTATGCAGTTGTTAAACTAGAGCAGATCAAATTTGGTGTAATTGCCCTTTAGCCATTTCCCAAATCGGAAGGTGATCGTTTGAATCAAATAGTCGGAATTCATTGATTGGTTTAGATCATATGTTTTGGACAGATATTTCAGTGTTAGCTTTGATGGCCATAGTTCGGAGTTGACCCCCTTGCCTTGTGGTGTTCCCCAGGGCTCGATTCAAGGCCCCTTACTTTTAAATTTATACATTTTACCACTGGCTGAAATTATTAGAAAACATGGGGCTGGTTATCCTTTGTTATACTTTTCTCTAAAATTTGGTGACTCGGTGCAACCAGTGCTGGCTTGTCTGTCTGACATTAAATCTTGGTTGGCGGCAAACTTTCTTCACCTTAGTGAACAAAAAACAGAAACAGTTCTGTTCTCACCGAACTCTGTATCTATCCAAGAACTGAGCTTGCTCCTGGAGTTATCTAAACTACTGAAATCAACTATTACCAATCTTGGGGTTATAATGGACTCAAAACTCTCCATGGATAAATACTGTATATCAACCAACTCGTGAAATCCTGTTTTATTTAATTATGCTGCCTGAGACCCTTGAGGAATATTTTAAGTGGGCAGGATTTGCAATCAGTAGTCAACGCCTTTGTCACTGCTCGCTTGGACTACGCAAACTCTATTCTTTATGGCATTAATTCTACATCTTTGGTACAACTCCAGTTAATACAGAATTCAGCGGCTCGTTTTTTAACTAGGACAGGTTGCCGGGAACATATTACTCCGGTCTTGGCTCATCTGCATTGGCTGCCTGTTTGTTTTAGAATCAAATTTAAAATTTTGCTCTTTACTTTTAAGGCTCTTCACTCTTTGGCTCCCATTTACCTCTCTCAGCTGCTCGATTGGTATGTTCCTGGCTGTGCTCTACGCTCCCTTGACCAGCGTCTGTTGCGCATCCCGTCTGGTCGTTTTAAGTCTCAGGGCGAATGGGACTTTTCTATCTGTGCCCCAAAACTATGGAACCAGCTCCCCATGACTGTCCGACTCTCTCCCTCTGTCACTGTCTTTAAATCTCGGCTAAAAACACATTTCTATTCTATTGCTTTTAATGTCTCCTAGCTCTGATTGTATATTAGTGTTTTATTGATTTACTGTTGTATTTATTGTATTGTCCAGCACTTTGGTGGAGTAATCATGTTAAAGGGCTCTATAAATAAACATGGTATGGTATGGTATGGTATGTTAAGGTAGAAATGAAAACCAACGTCAGCCTCTTTCGACAAGCCAGGTAATGATTCGGACTCTGCTGCTAATGCCGTAGCACTACCAGTGCTACGTTTAGCTGTAGCAACCAGAAACCTTTGCATAATCGTTCACTTGAACTTACAAAATAGAGCAGTAGACTGACCCCCAAATTCCACTATGTGCGCTCCGCTCCGGCACGAACACGGATCAAAAACGGTCCCATTGTAATCAATCAGAGCTTTTCCACTGCCTCTGCAGTCCATACACTGGTAATGTTCTGTGCCGTGCGCCGCGCTGCCGTTCTGCCATCCCGCGAGAATAGGATCGTTTCTATTTTTGCCGGACGCCATTTTATAAAAATAAATTGATAAACAAACACATTTTTTTGTTTCATACGCATAGGTATTTTAATTTAACAACTATTATATGAATACATGTATGTTTCCAAACATCTGTGAGTGTTTACACATTAATTGAACACCGTATAATTCAAAAATATATTATTTTGAAAACCATTTTATCGATCCCATAAACACTAGCGAGTGACAGCTGCAGATGAACGAGGAGCAGCTGATCCTTGAAGTGGAAAAGCACAAGATTCTTTATGACACCATGCATCCTTTTTACAAGGATGTCAATAAATCAAATCCTGTGCATTCTTATTTGCACACCTCAGGTCTTCGCATCAGAGTGGAGCCGATGTAGAGTGGATGCAGTGTAATATGAGGTCGGAAGCCAGCAGAGGCAGAGAGCGGAGGCAGACCGGAGCGGAGCGCACATAGTGGAATTTGGGGGTGAAAGGGAGAGAATTGCAACACTAACACTTTGAGATAACCAAATAGAGAGTAACCAAACAATTCCAGTGACAAGACAGCAGAAGAAAACTCCAAACAGTTGCTGAGCTCAGCTAATAGCAGCGTATCTGCATGCTCTGCTTTGACTACGAGTGAAGTGATACGTGGAGCTGCAAGCAAGTGCAGCAACTGGCCACACCCCCATGCATCTACCAATTAGTAGTAGTTTGAATGAGGGACAAACAGCAGAGAGTGCACTGATAATTAGGCCCGAGCATCGAAGGAAGTGAGAAGGCCTATTGAATCCTCACTGTTTCCTCTTATTATTGTTACGAATCTTCCGTAAAGTGATTTGCCTTTTCGAAGGCCTGAGCATGCCCGACAAGTCAGGAAATTTTTGTTACCCCCCCTAAAAAAATCGAAATATTTGCAAAATGTTTGGTTTCGAGAAGGGGTGGAACCTCCTTTATACACAGCACCACCTATTGGTGGGGCTCTTCTAACTGATTTTATGTAAAGTGATGAAATTTGGTGTGTTAATAGATGATGGGATTACGGTCAAAAAAGCCTCATGAAGGCGTGGTCTATACTCAACAGGAAGTCAGCCATCTTGGAAAAACCATGTGATTTTCGCATTTTCAAGCCTCCTACAGTTTTAGACATATCAACACCAAACTTGGTCAGTACACTCTCAAGGCATGGGGGTTTAAAAGTTCTATAAGCTTTCTACAGAATCAATATGGTGTGGGCAGGGCATAACCTCAAAGTTTGACTTCTCACCAAAAACAGAAAAATGCTAATAACTTCCTCAAAAATGACAACATCTTCACCAAAATGCTTGTGGATGATGTGGGTTAGTTTAATAGTGGGTTCATGGTCAAAGCTATAGTGTCATATTTTGACAAAATTTTAGTCCCGCTCACTGGGACCCAGAAAGGTCATGTTTTACATTCATGGGGTGTGGTTCTGCCATTCCGGACCCAATCAACTTTAAAAATGTGTCAGACAGCAAAAAACAAGTAAGTCTAACTTTTCACGAAGAAAGAAATTCGCCACACAAAGGGGCATGGTCTTGATCGCACGGCAAAGTTCGACATAGAAAAAAATCAACAATTTTGCTAGTAAATCCGCAATTTTGGTCTGATCAAAACAAAACTTCATAGGATGGATCGTGGTCAGGTCTTAAACTGATCTGAGTTGAAACTGGGGTGTGTGGCTTGCGCCCCCTTGTGGACGCTTAAATGTATAGCCCCGCCCACTGCTTTCACTTAGGATTCTGAAATTTGGTACACAGATGGAGCACACCAAAACCTACAAAAAAGCCTTTTGGACCCATATCCGGAACCCAACCGGAAGTCGGCAATCTTGAAAAACTGCACATTTTGCCATTTCACACATCTCGCATTTGAACCTCCTATGGATTTTAACCGATTTGCACCAAACTTGGTCAGTATGTTTTTTAGGCATAGGGGAATAAAAGTATTATAAGGATTGTACAGATTCTCCTTAGTTTGGGCGTGACGTAACCTCAAACTTGGCCTTCAAGCCAAGATAATACAAAAAAAAAAAACTCTTGTAACTTCATGAATATTTCTCTGATCTAAATGAAAATGTACATGGATGATCACAGTGGGGTCCTGAACGAAACTATGTCCATGTCAGGAAACCTTTTACTGAAGACACTATGTTGTTTAGTTACTGTGTTGTGGAGACGATTCAGAGATTTTCTTACCTGATACTTACATGGCAGGGGCGATGCCGCATGCGCGGGTGAGTGCCGGCTGCCAGTTGCAACGCTCCTGCAACTTTTCCAATTTTTCGGCACTTCTTACTGTTATTTGGTGCAATTTTGACAATCCTCTGACAAATATCATTTTCATAAGAGATACATCGCTGACCACTGCAAACTCTGCTCTGGACAGTTTTTCATTTTGGTCATTTTTGCCACTTTTGCTACCGGCATGTGTGTTGGTCCGCGGCCTCGGCGCATCTACACAAAGGTGATCACAGCTGATCACCCTCCGGGGTGCGGTGGTAATGCCGCACGACAGGCACGAGATACCTGCGGAGGTGCTCAAACGGACTATCAGAGGAGTTCCGGTGGGACGAAAACTCTGTGAAAAGAAGCACTGCGTCAGGCCGGCTGTCCCCTCTGTTATCATGGGGAATGTACGCTCTTTGCCGAAGAACATCGAGAGCCGGTTGTGACCCGTGTGGTGAGGAAATGGAGTGAAAGCAGTGCAGAGGCTCCGAGGGACTGTTGGAACCACGGAGTGGCCGGTGCTCTGTGCTCCCCATGGTGAGGACATCAATGCCATGACAGAGTGCATCTCTGGCTACATAAACTTCTGTTATGAGAACACTGTACCCGCCCAGACGATGCAGTGTTTCTCCAATAACAAGCCATGGATTAACCCTGACATTAACCCCGGGCTCACACTGCATCCAGATCTGGTCCGGTGCGGACCCCGCAGGTATTCCGTTAGATTAAAATCCCTTTTCAAGGCTCACAGTAGCTCCGCGCGGTGCGGGTCCGGTTACGGGGGCCGTACGGCACTACGGAAAGAATCCGCAAGGTTCTACTTTTTCCGGACGCCGGAGAGGATCCGCGTCAAGTTTGATGAAATCTGACGAGCTATACAGGAAGTGTGGCTTGAATATCCGGTGTTTTTTCAAAATAAACGAGTGTACAAACAATTGTAACTTGGCTCTTCTTTTTAGACAGCACACGCGCTAGGAAATAGGAAATGTAAACATTACATCACACCCGGTGACACAGGGTCCCGAAAGCCTGCAGCACAACACATTTTCACACATTTGCTAAATAATGGACGTGTTCTCGTGTGAAGTCCCGACAAAACGATAACCCACGTGAACTTCTGTTCTCGCGAGTGCTGTTTACACACCCAGCACCGGAGCTGGCCACACTCCCTATCTGGAGCAGATGTGAGTGGTAGCTTGCGGAAAAACCGCACCGAAGTCGGACCGAAGACGTTCCGCAGGCAGTGTGAGCCCGGCGTAAGGCTCTGCTGAAGGAGAAGAAGAGAGCCTTCAGGTCAGGAGACAGGAAGGAGCTGAAGGCTGCACAGAAGAGGCTCAGGAGGAACATCCGGGAGGCCAAAGATGCCTACAGGAGGAAGATGGAGCTGCAGCAGAACAACATACGGGAGGTGTGGAGAAGCCTAAGTACAGTCTCTGGCTTCAAAGCGTCTCCTGTACAGACGGAGGGAGACACTTGTTGGGTGAATGATTTGATCTTGCATTTTCTGAGATTTGATCTGTCACCCACCCCTCCCCCCACACAGCTTTCCAGCCCTCAACTCAGGTCAGGACAATGGCCCAACCCTGCGCCTCTTCACCTCTGTGATGGCCCATCAGCTCCCACACGGACTCACCCTTCCCACTCCATCCCCCAACACACTGCTGCCATCATCACCACCAACACCCCTGCCCCCCTGCACAGAGCCATGCCCACCTCTCTCCTTCAGTGCAGTCCAGGTGAGGAGAGAGCTTAAGAAGATGAGGCCCAGGAAAGCAGCTGGACCAGACGGCATTAACTCCAGGCTCCTTAGGTCTTGTGCAAATGAACTGTGTGGGATCATGGAGCATGTCTTCAACCTGAGCCTGAGGCTGCTGGTGGTACCACAGCTCTGGAAGACCTCCTGCGTGGTACCAGTGCCCAAGACACCGCGCGCTACAGACCTCAACAGCTTCAGGCCAGTGGATCTCACGTCCCACCTCATGAAACAACTGGAGAGACTGATCCTGGGACACCTCTGCTCTGCTGTGGGCCCAGTGATGGACCCGCTGCAGTTCGCGTACCGTCCTGGCATTGGAGTGGAGGACGCTGTCATCCACCTGTTTCACCGCTCTCTCACTCATCTGGAGAAACCTGGCAGCGCTGTGAGGATTCTGTTCTTCGATTTCTCCAGCGCTTTAACACCATCCAGCCGGAGCTACTGAGGGTGAAGCTGGAGAATGTTGGGGTGGACTACAACCTGGCAGACTGGATTTTGGACTATCTCACAAACAGGCCCCAGTTTGTGAGAGCCCGGGACTGTGTCTGAAGTCTGGACCTGCAGTGTGGGGGTGCCTCAGGGCACGGTGCTCACGCCCTTCCTCTTGACCCTCTACACTGCTGACTTCAGACACAACACGGACAGCTGTGTCCTTCAGAAGTTCTCTGATGACTCAGCTCTCAGACTCAACATGGATGACGATGACGCAGAGTACAAAGGACTAACTCAGGAGGCTCAGGTCTTTTGGAGTAAGAGGGCCACTCCTGAGGACCTTCTATGACTCTGCGGTGGCATCAGCGGTGTTGTACGGTGTGGTCTGCTGGAGCAGCAGCATCATGGAGAGGGAGAGGAAGAAGCTGGACAAGATCATCAGGAAATCCAGCTCAGTCCTGGGCTGTCCTCTGGACTCGGTTCGGGAGGTGGGGGACAGGAGGGCCCTGGCCAAACTCAGGTCAATGCTGGACCATGAGTCCCACCCCCTGCAGGAGACTCTGTCAGCTCTAGAGAGCAGCTTCAGTGACAGACTGATCCACCCTCGCTGTGTGAAGGAGAGGTTTCGCAGATCTTTCCTTCCTGCTGCTGTTAGACTTTACAATGAACATTTCTAACCTGCAATAATCCCATGTGCAAGACACAAAACTGACACTTATATTACTATCCATATTGTATATATTTTTAATGCATACACATCTTTATTCACTTTTTAAACCTTCTGTGTTCTGTCCTACAATGAGTGTTGCAACACCGGAATTTCCCCATTGTGGGACAAATAAAGGATTTCTTATCTTATCTTCCATGATGATTTTTACTTTCTTTTTCAAACATGTATGTACAGTCATCTCTCAAGACTCCAGATCAGTCCACAGAACAAAATCCCCCAGCTTTATGAGTTTGTTTCACCTGTTTATATAATTTTCTCGAATGCTCCTCATAAAACAATGACTGAACATGTAATGACACTATCAAAGACAGACTAATAAAACATTTTCAAAATCTTGCTGCCCACATTGAAGGAAATAACATTCCTCAAGAAATAGTCTACTCTATCCTTGCTTAAAAAAGCAACCCTGTTGAGTGTCCTATTCACAGTCTGTGGTCCAGGTCAACACTGAGGTATTTATCCTCCTCCGCATGCCTGCACGTCTTCTCTCATGACGGAAAAACAAGCTGAATTGTGTTAAAACAGCTTGAATTGCATTACATCATACAGTGGGGCAAAAAAGTATTTAGTCAGCCACCGATTGTGTAAGTTCTCCCACTTAAAAAGATCAGAGAGGCCTGTAATTTTCATCATAGGTATACCTCAACTATGAGAGACAAAATGAGGAAAAAAAATCCAGAAAATCACATTGTCTGATTTTTAAAGAATTTATTTGCAAATTATGGTGGAAAATAAGTATTTGGTCAATAACAAAAGTTAATCTCAATACTTTGTTATATAGCCTTTGTTGGCAATGACAGAGGTCAAATGTTTTCTGTAAGTCTTCACAAGGTTTTCACACACTGTTGCTGGTATTTTGGCCCATTCCTCCATGCAGATCTCCTCTAGAGCAGTGATGTTTTGGGGCTGATGCTGGGCAACACGGACTTTCAACTCCCTCCAGAGATTTTCTATGGGGTTGAGATCTGGAGACTGGCTGGGCCACTCCAGGACCCTGAAATGCTTCTTACGAAGCCACTCCTTTGTTGCCCGGGCGGTGTGTTTGGGATCATTGTCATGCTGAAAGACCCAGCCACGTCTCATTTTCAATGCCCTTGCTGATGGAAGGAGGTTTTCACTCAAAATCTTACGATACATGGCCCCATTCATTCTTTCCTTTACACGGATCAGTCGTCCTGGTCCCCTTGCAGAAAAACAGCCCCAAAGCATGATGTTTCCACCCCCATGCTTTACAGTAGGTATGGTGTTCTTTGGATCCAACTCAGCATTCTTTCCCCTCCAAACACGACAAGTTGAGTTTCTACCAAAAAGTTCTATTTTGGTTTCATCTGACCATATGATGTTCTCCCAATCCTCTTCTGGATCATCCAAATGCTCTCTAGCAAACCGCAGACGGGCCTGGACGTGTCCTGGCTTCAGCAGGGGGACACGTCTGGCACTGCAGGATTTGAGTCCCTGGCGGCGTAGTGTGTTACTGATGGTAGCCTTTGTTACTTTGGTCCCAGCTCTCTGCAGGTCATTCACTAGGTCCCTCCGTGTGGTTCTGGGATTTTTGCTCACCGTTCTTGTGATCATTTTGACCCCACGGGGTGAGATCTTGCGTGGAGCCCCAGATCGAGGGAGATTATCAGTGGTCTTGTATGTCTTCCATTTTCTAATAATTGCTCCCACAGTTGATTTCTTCACACCAAGCTGCTTACCTATTGCAGATTCAGTCTTCCCAGCCTGGTGAAGGTCTACAATTTTGTTTCTGGTGTCCTTTGACAGCTCTTTGGTCTTGGCCATAGTGGAGTTTGGAGCGTGACTGTTCGAGGTTGTGGACAGGTGTCTTTTATACTGATAACGAGTTAACACAGGTGCCATTAATACAGGTAATGAGTGGAGGACCGAGGAGCCTCTTAAAGAAGTTACAGGTCTGTGAAAGCCAGAAATCTTACTTGTTTGTAGGTGACCAAATACTTATTTTCCACCATAATTTGCAAATAAATTCTTTAAAAATCAGACAATGTGATTTTCTGGATTTTTTTTCCTCATTTTGTCTCTCATAGTTGAGGTATACCTATGATGAAAATTACAGGCCTCTCTGATCTTTTTAAGTGGGAGAACTTACACAATTGGTGGCTGACTAAATACTTTTTTGCCCCACTGTATATGACACTCTAAAAATAGCAGTTTAAGAATAAAGTCATCCTTTGGTCCACAAATTTGCTTGCATTTCAGGGGGTGAGTGCACATGAGGGGAAATACTTTAGGGAGACAGTGGCCACGGCTGGAGCGGCGCCAAGGTGCAAGGGCCGCTCCTCACCGCTTGCAGCTTTAATTTTTCTTAAAATATTTTGGAAATTTGGGATTTTTGCATGCTTTCAAGTTTGGGGGGGACTCAGCTGTTGCACTGAAGGTCATCTGCTAGAGACATGCGAAACTCAGGAAATTTGTAAAAGTACACTCACACACTTACATAAATGTGCATACACTCTTTGCAAAGAAGAATTTGCTTGCTTTTTCCCACCTTTTTACACACAAAACACTTCTATTTCAATAAAACTGCTACTCTAATGTAAAACAGACTGGGTGACTCTGACAGGATTACACAGACCATCAGATTTTTTAAAATTAAAACTTCAAAATTAGTTCCCATCGTGAACTATCTAGCTGAACGTAATCTTGCATTGTGTGGACACTCAGACAGGTTGTATGAGTCTGGCAAAAAGAGAGAGATTTTCACAGTTGGAGACCTTCTATGAGCTGTATGGATTTCTCTATTCGAGTGAAATTATGAAGAGTACATTGCAAAGTGGAAGGCTGCTACAGATTGCACCAAACAACCGATGATGTTGATGCAGAGGATCAAGATGGAAATAATACGGGCTGTTAGAGCCTTTCCCACGACCATCTCATCACCATCCGAGATGCTTGATTACATTTATAAGGAGAATGTGCTTGATGTTTACCCAAACTTGAGTATAGCTCTAAGGCTTCTACTCACTCTACCTGTGACAGTGGCCTCAGGAGAGAGAAGTTTCTCATCATTGAAACTCATCAAAACTTACCTCAGGACAACAATGTCCCAAGAGAGGCTGTCTGCTCTTGCCCTTCTGGTCCATTGAGGAGAAAGTCAGGAAAACATTTGACATGGAGTCAGTCATTGCAAGGTTTGCTGAGGGCAAAGCTTGCAAAGTGAGGTTTTAGAAACAATGCATTACAATATAAAAATGGGAGAATGACAAGACTTGAAGATGAAAGACTATTTTAAAGAAATGAAAATATTAATTTAAGGAATGAAAAACATTCACTCCAAAAGAAGAGAAACAAAGAAACATTTAAGGAACAGAAATATATATGGAATTGGAAAAGAAGAGGAAGAATAGAGTCAGGAAACATCAATAGGAAGCAGAAAGGAAATGCAATGGAATGGTTTAAAGAGAGGAAAACATGAACAAAAATGGCAAAAACACAGGGGCACTGACAGGAGGAGGAGAGCAGAGCGAGAGATGAAAACATTCAAAGGGAGGAAAAGACGAGAATAAAGAGGAGTAATATTAATGAAAAAAAATACAGAAACCTTAAAAAGAGAACAGGATGCAGAATAGCGCTACAACTGGTGGCAGCTTGTTGGAGTAGCTATGTGACTTAGCTAGCATTTGCTAGCATTTTTTTGTTCTTTTTGAGTATTTCTTGCTAGATTTTTCTTCTGGAAATATTTTCTAAATACTTTTCTTCTAATTTGGGTGCTGTGCTGATCGAGTTTTTTGCTTGATTTGTCACTTTTCTGCCACTTGTGATAACCATGACATAACCATGGCAACAAGACTTGTTTACAAGAAAGAGCAACTAACTGACATTTCTAGGGCTGAAATAATCTTCAAATTGAAACTCTGGATCCCTGATGAGCTCAAAAAAGAAGACGTGGATGCAGAGCAGGAGCAAAGTGAAGAGAGAGAAAGACGAAGTTTAAACCTTCACTTCCATCAGTCATATTGACAAATGTGAGATATCTTTGCTAACAAAATGGATGAAGTTGAAACTGTGTTGAAGACCCAGCCAGAGTATCAGGAATGCAGCATCATGTGTGTTACTGAAACTAAAGGAGCATATCCCGGACTCCTTTGTGTGTCTACCTGGCTTTCAAACAATATGGGCAGAGAGAGATTTGAAGAGGAGCGGCAAAAGAAGAGGAGTTTGTCAGCTGATCACATCTGCAGTCACCTGTTGGGGAAGCAGCATCAGAGCAATTGATATGAAGAGGCTGAACAGACTGATAAGGAGGACTGATTCTGTCCTGGAGACTGAACTGGAGTCTTTTGAGTTGATTGTCCAAAGGAGGATGAAAAACATGATGGAAAACCCTCATCATCCTCTTCAGAACACAGTAACTCAACAACAGAGTGTCTTACGTCAGAAGATTCTTCATAATCTGCTGCAGCACAGACCACTACTGGAGATCCTTCCTGTCTACAGCTAGAACCCTCTACAATGGCTCCCTGAAGAAGAACTGAGCTACAATAACACTTAATTTCCCTTCGGGGATTAATAAAGTATTTTTGATTTGATTGATTGATTGAAAAACATGAGAAAAAGACAGACAGGCATGAAGTGCTAAGGAGCTTAGATGAAAGGACCCAAGTGAGAAGGTAATCATTAAGTATAGATTGTTGTCATGTGTATTATTCCTATATTTGGTGATCTCATATGTTTATTTCCTGCTCTAATAAAAGAAGATTGGACAGAAAAAGCACATCATCATCATCTTTACAAAATTCACAGAAAAAAACAAGGTAATTGTTGACACACAATTTCAGATCTTCTTTGTAAATTAAATCTGAAGTGTTTTATTTGAGAGCAGTGTTATTTAAAAACATTGGATGGAGAGTTTTGCAAATCAAGTTTCAAGTAAGATTGTAAAATATTAGGTGTGAGGGGGCCCCATATCTGTGTTCGCCTTGGGCCCCCAAATTGCTAAATCCGCCACTGCGTAAGAGACGCTTTATGAATCTGAATGTTTATGTGTGTGTCTGAATGTGGCTGAAATGGTTGATTTTCCATTTGAGACAGTCGCAAAAACGTTCCATCCAGCTGGTCCTGGGAGATCACAGGAGAATTGCAAAATCACACGTGATTGTGTCAGCACACACAACAACACGCAGGGAGAAAGACGACAACATGTATCCAAAAAGTATGTCGTTTATTATCACACCATATACGAACATCAAACCCATCACTGGTAATGTATTTTTTTGTAGTCAAGCAACAGAAATCTGCACGTGTCCTTTATTTTAAAACTTCTGGGTATGTTACTTTTCACGAATGCCTGATTTCCTGTCTGGTCCAAATTATACAGAGCTTGAGGCGTTTTAGAAGTGTAGTGCATAAAAAATAGAATTGCCATGTAAATTTAGGATAGGGCTGCGACACAACACTTCTGAGATGTTTCTGATTCGCGCCCGGTGGAAATGGTCCCATTGACTTTAATGGCGGCTATTAGGCTACACTTAACTGACATTACGTGCTGCTTACATGTCTGGTCGAAAGGTGCGGTAAAGTTGAAGGGATGCTGTAGAATCCCACATAGCTGATCTGCACAAGCCTTAAAGGAGTCATAAACTGAAATTTGCATTTTTCCACATTATAAAACGTTTATATTATGGTTTCCCCAATGATTTTACTCTGGCAGGAATGCCAGTTTTTAAAATTGGAGCATTTGTTCACCCCTGGCTTTTGTAGCCAGGTCACGTGCACATGCACTGAAACATGAGGCTTTAATTTCTCCCCCGTTTTGACGTCAAACCAGGCAGATGTGTCAAATTAGAACACTGCAGACTAATGCTGCTGCAAGCCCACACAGCTCCTGTCCACCTCTCGGTCAGTCTCCAGGTCTGGTCTGCGGCCGATTTCCAGACCTCCTCAGCAGCCAGACCTCCTCAGCGGCCGCCCTTCAGAGCATCACCATGGCCGTCCTTCCGACTGCCTTCCAAGGCTTCGCCGCCTATCCGGCCATACTCCAGAGCTTTGCAGCAGCCGTCCCTCCAGAGCTTCAATGAGGCTGTCCCCTTCGGCCGCCTCCCAGAGCTTCTCTGCGGCTATCCCCTCTGGCTGCCTGCCAGAGCTTCACCGCAGCTACCCCTCCAGCTGTCTGCCAGAGCTTCGCCGCAGCCCTCCCTCCAGCCGTCCACCAGAACTTCACCTCTGGCTGACCTCTGGCCGCTTCCCAGGGACTTCGCCCTGGCCACCCTCCCGCTGCCTTCCAAAGACTTTATTGTGGCCTCCAAGCTGCAGGTCCGGCCTCCCACCCATTTTTTGGTTGTGCCCTTTTTGTTTTCAGTTTTCTTTTGGGAAGTTGGGTCCCGTCCATTGTGTTTGTGAGTGTGTGTGTGTGTGTGTGTGTGTGTGTGGGGGGGGTTTTCTGTGGTTTTGTTTGCGGCTGTCTTTGTTTATTTTGTATTTCTCAGTTTCCTCCTTGTCTCCCCAATTCGGTTCATTTGTTGCGTCTTGTGTCCTGTTTACTTTGGTAGGCTTTGTACTTTCCGTTTTCCATCATGTTTTCCGACAACTTTGCTCTTCCCCTTTCCTCAGCTGTTTCCTGTTTCCTTAATAAGTTCTCCTTTGTTCCGGTTCATGTATGAGTTGGTGTCCAGTTATGTCTCATCGCTTGTGGATTAATGTTTATCTGGTCCGTCCCTCTGTGCCTCTGGTCTTTCTCTTCCAACACCCCTGTAAATTTTCTGCTCCGCCAGCACCTTATTTTCATCATTAAAGTTATTGTTTACCTGAACGCTTTGCATGTGGTGAGTTGTCTTCCTGTGTGTGGGTCTAGGAACCGTTAGCAGTAATTGATCAGATGACCTGAGTGTTCATCAAGGTTGGTAGACAGAGCAAGTCAGACAGATAAGGGGGGGCTTAAACATGTAATACTGTGTAAAGAAAAAGGAGTATCTCAAATTTGAACTTTTACCTGTACAATGACAATAAATCGCTTTCAATTCAATTCAATTCAATTCAATTCAATTGGCAGCCAGTGGAGTGATTTCAGTATTGGTGTGATGTGCTGTTGTCTCTTGGTTTGAGTCAAGAATCTAGCTGCTGCATTTTGCACCAACTGGAGGCAGGCCAAGGTAGTTTTATTAACACCCATAAGAGTCGCAATAGAGTAATCCAGTCTGGATGTAATAAAGGCGTGGATCACCAACTCAAGGTGCTTTCTACTAGGGGTGTAACGGTTCGCAAAAATTACGGTTCGGTATGTATCTCGGTTTTGAGTTCACGGTTCGATTCATTTTCGGTACAGTAAGTGGAAAAAAATCAAACCATTATTGCTTTTTTAAAATTTTGCAAACAAAGGTTTATATATTTTCTTATAAAAATGAAACATTAAAAAATAGAATACTGCTTAATTTAACAAACATGAAACCTTATAGATAAAGGGGGGTGTTCAAGCTCCGGCTTGTTTACGTCAGTCATGACGTCTGCCAGAGGAAAAAAAAAACCTCACGCGAGAGTCCAGTGCTGACAACAAACTTCCAATCCGCCACTGAAGATGCTCCGCGCTCTAAACAAGCCTGTTAACTAGCTGTAATCGGATCAGTGAATATCCGTATCGTACCAACAGTCCAGTACTGAAACGGTTAGTATGCGTGTTTGTTCTGTTACACCCCTCTGCTCATGTATTTACTTCAATGTGTTTGTGCAGTTCTGCTGTGCGTCACGCAATACCGCGTCCGTGCGGAAACTCACCTGGAAACTTACTTCCGCTGCGCTTAATATCACACTAAAAATAAATGTATGAAAAAAAATGAACCAAAACGGTACACAAGTGGACCGAACTGAATGGGTTGAACCGAACGGTTCAACATATTCCCGTGAACCGTTACACCCCTACTTTCTACAGAGGATGGACTGCACTGTGTGCAGTTGCATGTGTTGCATTCTTTGTTGCAAAACTTCTGTTTATAGTTTGTTTGTTATTGTGATCAAAACCATTGATCTGAAGCTCAATGTTGATGCTGTCATGTAAATAGTTTTCTGATCAGCAATAAATATAACAATTTTTGATCAACCGATATCAAGTGCATGCTTAAAACAACATACTGGTTAAAACCCCGCCCATTTCAAGACAACCCGATAAACTTCCAGGTTAAATCCCACCCACTTCCGGGTTAGGCCCCACCCAGTCTGAGTACAAATACAGATATGGGTAAAAGATACAGATACAGATAATCCTGTACTCGCTCATCCCTAGTAACTAGTATCCAATCAAGCACAGTTTTACTGACCTGCCCTTTTTGGATCTTTAATAATTTGAGTCAGATTTGAGGCCTAAACATATTATGTTTGGTAACTGTAGCAGGATTGGTCCAATTTAAAATTGAAATCCCCAGTGTTTTTATATGTTCAGTGTTACTTTATCTGTCAGTGGTCATAAAGTTTTGGACTGCCGTGTATTCAGTGCAGAATTTTTAATATTGGTAAAGGATTTTTCATATTCTTTGAAGGTGACGACCAAAATTATAATTTATTCTTAAAGGGACTGTAAAGAGTTTTAACTTTTACAGATTACTTTACAAAGACGTGAGGGCCTGGAGCTGAACCGCTGTCTCTCAATTTCGAAGGCGGGCTTAGCCAGTTGAGAGAGAACCAATCACAGAAACCTGGAAGTGACACAACATATGTGACGCTAAAGCGGATACACACGAGGCGGAACGAAAACAAAAGGTTTAGCAAGCGGAGCCGTAATGGTAGCTACAGAGCCATGGTTAATGGAGGAGAAAAGACAAATATTAATGACAGTTGTCGCTTTTCTGTCAAAAACTTGCGCACACTCGGTTCAGGTATTTGACCGCCCCAAGCAAAACCGAAGAAAGCGCAGAAGTAAACACTTCATCAACAGCCGAGTCCGCCATGTTGAATGTTGTGCTCTGGGTGGAAAATGCTAGTTCCATGTTTTCAGGATGATGCACAACAAAGGTGATATGTAATTGGTGCGTCCTAAAATTTGACGCGGAAATGATCGGGTGCGGCTCCGGTGTCAGGCCCTTCTGCATTTGAACATAATGCAGGAGGATCTGATTGGTCAGACTATGCTCTACGTGCATTCACAGCTAAGTCAGTCCTGTATTCAACAATTTACAGATTTGCAGGTATGATTTCGACTGAGATAATAAATGTGATGTATGATATTTAAACCAAAACAGCTGTGAGCACACCAGGCAGCTTAAAATGTTTTAACTACAGGAAATATGTGGAAACTCCTGGAAGCATCAACTTTTCATGGACTCAGATAAGCATTTGACTCACATGCAGAACTCAGGCTGGACTCAGATTGCAGAGTTGTTAAAACTGACTTTATTTTCAACAATGATCAAAACCAGGACAATGAGCAGGCAGAGAGACAGGTTCGGAGGACTCCGACAGGTTCGGAGGAAGCAACAACTGTAATCCAGGCAGGCTCTCCGAAGCTTCTTCTCCACACACGCAGCTTAAAGAGCAGCTTAACAAGCAGTTGTTCCTGCGTTCCAACCAAAGATCTTCTTCCTGAGAAGATGACTCACTCAGTACAGTTGCTCACAGAACTTGACACAATTCTTTTCCCCATGTATTCAGTAACAATTTCTTACCTTTCAAGCAAAAATGACGCTGACTGCAGGTCTTTTCTCATACTGAGATTCTCTCAGCATTTTCCCCTTTCTCAAATGCCGAACCGATCTTTGCCTCCAACAATCCAACTCAAGTTTCTCCCTTTTTGTCACGCTGGAAAAACTTCTTGGTTGGGTTCTGGGCTGGAGTGTGCGCTCTTGTTCTTGGTAGAATCCATGCTTCAAACACTACTCTCCCTGCAGCTTTTAGCAAGCGATAGCTAGCTAAAAGCTACACCTAAGCGTGGACGCGCATGACTCCATGATGCACTCGAGTGCCTCTGGAAAGTACAGTGTGTGTTTGACCCAAACAAGCTCTATTAATAACTAATAAAAAGATTTTACATACATATAGAGACAACTATGGTGAAAATGCCTGGGCTCTTTCTAGTGACCAGGTCATTGCTTAGAGTCCCTTTAATTTGCCACATTTTCCTAAAATTCTAAAAAAATCTAAACCAAAAACAATAGTAAATTTATTTTAGATCTTACCTTTATCCTGTGTGGATACCATGCGAATAATGTATTTGATCAAAAGATGCAAAATGGATGTACAATTACTTGAAAATATCCAATGATTTTAATAACATAAGTCAAACTAAAATCCAAGACAAGAACCTTTGTGTGGATGTGTTTAGGATATTATTTAACTTGCACAACTAACTGTAAACTTGAACACATTTTTCTCAACTCAATAGCATTTTTAGAATCTGATTAATTGGGTTTCTTGATGAATTGAGGAAGTACGCACTGATTAATGACTGGGGTGTAGGCTGTACGGTCCTCATCGATGACAGACACCATAAGAGTGATGAGTTTAGGCCAGAAGTCCAGGTTCTTTATGGATGGACCCTGCTCCTCTCTGGAGAGATCCTGCTTCCTGCTCTATGGAGAAAGAAGATCATAGTCAATTCAATTATATTATTAATTTAGTGCCAGTTTGTAACACAAGTTATTTCAAATATTTGATTTGATTTGATATGCCTTTATTGTCCCACGGAGGGAAATTACATGGAGATACAAAAAAAACAAACAAACAGCTTAACCTTCACTCTCCAATGCTGCCAGGGCTTGTGCCCGACACCAGCAATGAGGTCAGCCAAGGTCACACAGGAGAATACATACATACATACATATAAGCATGCATAAACCTATGCGTAAGAAAAAAAGATGAATAAGACAACATGAGGTCAGGAGGAGGGGGAAAAAAAATTCCTTCAGTGTTCTTAAGGGGGCACTGGGTGAAAGCTAAAAAGACTCCAAGCAGGGGGATAACAATGAACAGACGAGACGCTGTTGAGAACTTATCAAGGACGTGAATTGCAATCAGTATGTGTGGAATGTGTGCTTAGAGTTATTGAGGACACAGTCTCTGAGACAACGCAGATGTTATGACTCTACCACAGTCTGTTGGCGTCCAGTTGACACAGGGAAGGAGGGGGCTGTGTGTCTCAGTGCTCACTGCTCCAGGGGAATTTAGTGTATTGGCCTTGAGGCCAGCCGAAATGAGATAAGAGAGCTTAGGGCAGAGCCGAGGAATTCCAACAGTTTCTTAATGTCCATATGATACACTTTTGTGGAAAAATATCAGAAATAGCCAAATTAGGGCCAAATTGCGTAGTACCACAGCCCACTAGCGGAGCAAATGACCCAGTCCTTTAAACCCAAATAGTAGGTCTAAAGCTCATCAGCATCAAAAACAATTTTATTCGCCAAGTATGAAAACATACAGTTAATTTATCTCTAGCAGAAAGTGTCTCTCTAGTGAAAATAAAGCATATAGGCCTATATAAGAAACATCATAGATAACAACATTTTAAAACATACACATGCCAGTAACAGCAGGATTTACAAACTTCGGCACCACAGAGAGCAACCATGTTATTTTGAAGTCCATTAAATGGAGATGAAGTATAATAAACCAAGACGAAAACAAAAACATTTTGCTACTCAGTCACTAATAATAAAATAACACAACTTCAAAGCAGTTCAGCACCACAGATAGCAACCGCATCATTTTGACACCAACTTTAACTATTTCAGTTCAGAGCCTGCATCAGTTGCTATAAAGTTTAATTAAACTTGCACAGTGGCCCATGTGTTCTCAATCACAATTTTAAAAGGAAATGGTTGCCAACTATTTGAAAGGCATACGACAAGCCTTGCACTCTGCGAACTCATCCACAATGCTCTGTATGTCCATTTTCTTTGCTCTCTCATTCTCTATAGACAACATGGCAAGTCCAGTCAGTCTCTCCTGTCCCACCGTGCTCCTCAAGTGGTTTTTAATTAGTTTTAATTTAGAGAATGAGCGCTCAGAGGTTGCGACGGTGACGGGAAGAGTTAAAAATAAAAGCAGGGCGGTGCAAACCTCACTGAATGTGGAAGTTACTGCTGGGTGGTTGACAAGGAGCATCTTTGCCAGATAAGCAACAGACTTTTGTTTTTTTATCTGGTCCCTGAAAGAGGTTCTAAAACAGAGCAGCTGGCCAGGGAAGCTGGGAGCAATGTCCCGACTGTAGGCAGCTTGGTGTAACTCCTCATCTCCTGCTTGCAGCAGTGTGTTGGGATGAATTGCCTCAAACACATTCACAGTTTCATTTAAGCTGGTGAATCTTTGGGACAGTTGCTGGATGATAATATCAAGGCAGGCGTTGAAAACGTTCACATGAAAGTTGCTCTCTGCGTCAGTGAGGCGGCTGTCTTCAGATAGTTCATCAAAGTGACGCTTAACTTTTCTGGTTCTGGTGGTTTCAAACTGCGTTTGACTTCCCCATTTTGTAGCTAGAGCAAGAGTGGCAGACTTAGCCTCATCAAACTGCCCCCTAAACTTCATTAAAACACTGATGGCATTTTGCAGAAGAGTAGATGCTTTCAGAATATCCGCATCCTTAGCTTGCAGTAACTGTGACGCAGTGTTTATACACTCAACCAAATTTTCTAACATATTTTTGGTCAACATCCAAACCAAGATTCTTATGGCATTCTTGAGCGCACCTGCTTCACTACGCTCCTCTTTTTTGTCACTGGTCAGGGATATTCTGACGAGGGCTTTTAAAATGTCTCAGTATCTGTGTTTTAATGCAAAAAGCACATCATGTAGAGATGACCAGCGAGTGGGACAGAGGCGTTTTGATGTGACATTTCTGCTCTCTGGTGTCATGAACTTGTTGAGGAGCGCCCATCGTTTGATACTGTGACCAAAAAAGTTGTACAGGTCATAGAACTGCTTCACTCCAGGGACATTTTTTACAGAATCGTTGAGAGTAAGATTGAGGTTATGAGCAGTGCAATGAACATAATGGGCAAGGGGCTCCCTCTCTGTTATTCTTGCCTGTATGCCTGAATACGCACCACTCATATTTGCAGCTCCATCATACCCCTGTCCTCGACATTTTGACAGATCTATTCCATTTTTCTCTATTAAGTCCAAGATTTGGTTTTCAAGCTCTGACGCTGAAGAGCCCACATGAATGTGTTTGAGCCCAAAAACACTTCATTGATATGTACATCTGTTGCAATATCCATGTAATTCTTAACAATAGTCACATAACGGTACACCTGGCTCAGCTGATCTATCTTTGACACATCTTGTGTTGTGTCCATGATCATGGAATAAAACGGGGCTTCGTTTATTTCATTAATTATGTCAGCCTTCACACGTTGAGAAATTATGTAAATAATCTCATCTTGAATCTGGTGACTTAGGTATTTCACTGACCCTTCTGGTCGGTTTATTAGCTCTTTCAAAACAGGGTCATAGTGAGCTAATAACTCGATTATTGACAAAAAGTTGCCAGCATTTCCCGAACCTAGAATTTCTCTGTGCCCCCTGAATGCCAGGTTGCATGAGGCAAGAGTAAGAGTGACATTTACAATGCGCTTCAGGACCTGTCTCCAAAACAAAGTTGCATTACGCACATTCCTCTCCAGTTCAGCGTCTATTGTGCAGTTGAGTTTCCACTGCTCATAGACTATGCATGCACTAAGATCTATTCGCGTGCATTCATGCTTTTCAACTTTGGCAGAAAGATGTTTCCAGTCTCATATTCTGTTTACCCATACATTGTTGTAATATGGAGCATTTCGGTTGGCAAAAAGCCAGCAAGGCTCACAGTAACAGCAGTCTAATTTTGGGGAATAGCACATCCAGCTGCGGGGAAGTTTCAGCCCAACTTTAGTAGTAGAGCTGTAATAACTCTCTGAAAAACACCGATTGTCGTTATCAGCGGGAAATGGACCTTTGGGTCTGCATGGGCCCATCTTAAGGATGTATCTTTTAACATTGGCATCTTAGATATTTTCAGCAAAATTGGCCCGATCAGTCGGAAAACATTCCAGGGGAGGGGATTCATTATCTGTAGTCTGCATGTCACCTGCAGCGGGAGGAGACCTGCTGCAGCTGCTGCCTTCATTCCCAGTGTCCCACGCAGATGAGTGGGGCTGCTGGTCAGGCACCAGGTCTGGCTCCCAGAAGCCCCACCCCTGCCACAGCCAATAATCAATCAATCCCTTCTCCACTCCGAGCCGAAACTGCAACTTCTCCAAGGTGGCACCAATCCTTCTAGTGAGATCCAGCAGTGCACCCAGTTTGCGGTCCCGTTCCTGGACCTCCCAGTCCCGTTCAAGAGACGCAGCCTGCTGCTCGTGGTACTGCTCCGAGACCGCATCCAGTTTGCGGTCCAGATCTCCAAATTTTTTAGTCCAAGTGTTGCCAGATGCAACCCATCCATTCCACAGCTTTAGAAATTGTAGATACGTCAGGTAACCACCAGCGCCAATCTGCAGGTACCCCACGATCAATAATCCAAATAAGTACACATCCTCCACGTCTTCGACAACCAAAAGAGACAGGCGTACCGTCTTCCACTCTCCCCAGGAATCCATGGTAAACCCGGCCGGGAGGGTTGACTCCGGGCATGATGGCTCCCCCTTTTTCAGCCTTAAATGTAAATGTCCTGTATTTGTATAGCGCTTTTCTAGTCATTCAGACCACTCAAAGCGCTTTCACACTACAAGGTTTTGCATTCACCCATTCACACAACCCGATATGTAAACCGGGGGAGAGGGTAGGGGCTAACACTCACACAACCCGATACGCAGATCGGGGGGCAACATGGGGTTCAGTGTCTTGCCCAAGGACACTTCGACATGTGGCGGTGGAAGCCGGGATCGATCCACCAACCTTCAAATTGGAGGACGACCGCTCTAACCACTGAGCCACAAGTTAAGTTTAAAAAGACTTTGTCCAGTGCGTTAAGTGACCACAAAACCAGATCCATTTTTAATTTCAGTTCACAGCAGCCAGTAGAGAGAAACACAGAAGACAGAAAAAAAGCAGGAACAGCGGGGGAGGATGACAGATAAGGGAGCAGCTTAGAAGAGCGACTGTTCACAACAAGAGGCGGAAGTAGAAGACTTGACTAAACATACTTGAGTAGAAAAATCGTGTGGGCGTGGCTAAAAGCATCAACAGTGCCCCCTTTCATCTGCTCCAAGATACTTTCATGGATCACCATCAAACCATGTCAGTAGAGTATTTAGGCATGTGGGATTATGTGATTATAAAAGATTTATTCTATTTTAAGAATTGTGGCCATGGCTTCACTTTAAATTTTGCCTTTAAACCAAGAAAACAAACTGAGAGAAAACAAACTCTCTGATAATTTCACAGATTGCTACCAAAATGCATATGGAGGAGCACAGTGAGTTCCTACACAAAACTATATGATCATATGTTTTGTTAATATTAGCCCCACCCACATAGAACCCTAATTTGCCTCTTTTAGTCTTTGAGGTCATACTCTGGCTTGTCTTTCAAATATATGAGTGAACCTGGTTCAAATGACAGCCAATGTCATGATCTAACACTGTAAAAACAATTAGGGCTCTAAGGTGTGGCCACAGCAGCTCTTCAAACTTTGAGGTCTCCCCCTGAGCACTTCAAACTTAAATACGCTAAGTCGAGCAGAGTTTCACTGGTGTTTTGGGGGCGAGTGAGGGGAAAGGGAGTCGGTGGGAAGGTGGTGGCCACGCAGGCCAGAGCGGTGCCAAAGTTCATAACACAAAAGTACAATGACAGGGAGAATCCTGAGTTGTATCAGATACAACATGATATACTGACAGGGATCTCTTCTGTCTCTCTCTAGCTGAGCTCTAGCAGAAAGATGGAATAAAGAAAAAAGAACATCATATCAATGTGACATCACACTGATTTTGCCCATTAGTATTCATCAGCTCGCACAGTTGAGACCATACCTGCAAAGTTAGCTCAACTATTCAGTAGCAAACATGGCAGACTGTCAGTGTTGTTGTGTTACACTCCAGCTGGATTTATGCAATGCACATATTGCCAGAAAATCCAGATTCATCCAGATTTGCAGGACAAAGGGCTTCAGTTTATTTTTGGAGAGACTCAACAAACTAATAGTCAACTAACTCGGCAGTGGGGTGTAAAGGGGGGCTCTGCTTCTCAGGTGTCACCAGCTGGGATGTTCTGCATGGTTTCTTCAAGTCTTTGTCTTTTAAACTGCTGTCACTTAATCCGCTTCTGACTACTTAACTCATTCAGTGCCATTGACGTCTATAGACGTCAAACGGAATCCAAACACTCAGTGCCATTGACGTCTCTACAGCTTTTATTGGCTTAAATCCCGCAAAGCATTATGGGGCAGCTGCTTGCTGAATTTGAACTCATTACAGGCTGTATTTGGTCATATGATCCAGGAGGGGGCAGTGGTGCACTTCTCTGGGTGAGATCACCCTTATTTACCATGTAACAATGGGTGTGCATTGGGGGAGGAGCCAGGCACTCAGGACGAGACAGACGGTGAATACGGAAGGCAGGTTCAGAGCCTGTGAAACGGCTGGGAAGCGAGCTCGTTGTTCAGAGAGAATTATTACTAACTAGTTTAGAATTTATGGAATTGAGAAGGTGGTGGAGCTTATTAAATGGATAAAATCCCTCCAGCGTGACGGTCGGATCTACCGGGAGCAAGTATTGTGTCGAAGGTGGCACGGTTTTTGCTCTAGCTCGTCATTTTTGGACTTGTGATGTCTTCAGCCTGACGTTGAGGTTCTTCTGGCAATTCTAGTGAAGCTGAGGTGGATTTATCGGACCAGTATCTCCTGTTAAGATCTTCTGAAGGCAGCAGGGAGCAAAATAAAGGATTCACCGCATAAAAAACACGGTAAGTGTTCATAAACAAACGAATGGCCGTTGGGGGGGAACAAAGACACTAAGTCGTGCATTCACGCGTGCACATGCCCATGCACACATACACACACACACACAGAGTATCTGAATCAAAAATCTGCTGCTTTTTTCTTATATTTTATTCAAATGTTGAAACTGTCTTTATATGACTCTTTTTAGACATAAAATAAACTATCAAAAGTACTTTTTTACTGTTGTTTTTTCACTTTCAAAGTAGTAAAACATAGTTCAGATGTTGCATGAATCATTGAAACATAAAATATTTACATCAAAGTCACTGATCTGCTTGAAAAACCTCTTCACAAAAAACGCTCTGTATCACAGCTTTTAGTCCTGAAACGTGTGTTTCATAAAAGTTGCTCTTTTGTACTGCAGATTACTAAATAACAGAAAGAGGTAGACACTTTTTATTTTTGATTTTGAAAGAAGAAAGACAAAATTTTGTGCTGATGGTTTCAGAATTCACATAGTCATAGGAGAAAATAATCTGTGGGCCTTCAAAAATCAGTAAAAATGTTCAATATCTGGCACTGAGGGGGATATGAAATCTGAAATTGGCTGGCACTGAATGAGTTAAAACAACTTCACACATTCTATCCCTTTTACACTCAAATAGAGACTCTGGAACCGGACAAAGTCTAAAATGCGAGTTGTGTAGCTGCCATGTTGCTGAATGCTACACAGAGAAGTGTTTAATGTTTACATGTTGGAGCCACAATGTCACTATGAAAAGTGCAAGTTCTTGGATTCCTGACAAAATACCAGGGTCTTATCCGCAGGCACCTCCTCCCACTCGTAATCCCCGTCCAGTGGGGTCTTCGTCTCAAAATTAAAGTTCCATCTCTGCTGGTCCCATTCAGAAATCTCCCATAACTTGGCTTCATGCAGGATGTTATTAGTATGTTATTAGTAGCGCTGTTGCGCATATGCGGCTTGGGAGGATACTGGAAGCCTTGCTCTGATAGGCTAGCTGTTGGCCATTCTGAATACCCACGCTCTATGATAGTTGTCCAGGCCATGGATAGGACAATTATTTCACGCCAATTTTAATAGTCGAGAGGGACAGCTCTGTTCCATTTACTATTTCTAAAACGATTTCAGACTCCTCAGGACGATTTGTTATATTAACAGAAAGACTATACGAAACCAATGTTATCTTAGCAAATGTGACAGAGAAACGGCAGGAAATTTTGATGTGCTGAGGAAGGCAACATAAAGTTGAATTTTGAAGAATTAAAAGCAAGGGTGAATGACGCTGATAATAGGATTGCAGACAATGAGGACCGAAATATTGATCTAACTAAAGTGCTGTTTCATCTGATGTGTAAACAAAAGCATCTTGAAGAAAAATGTGAGGATCTTGAAGGCCGTTCACGGAGAAATAATTTAAGAATTTACTCTGTACCGGAGAATACAGAAGGTGGCAAAATGGTTGAGTTAATCGAAAAGCTAATTCATGAGTAGCTTAATATCCGAGAAGAGATCCACATTGAAAGGGCACATCGCACCACAGCAACAGGTGTCTCCTCGGAACGTGCTACAAACTTTATCAGGTCGTTCATTGTTCAATGTGTATTACATGCTGCATATGCTGCATGGTCTCTAAAGGACATTACGATTAAGGATCAAAGGATATATTTTGATTAAGATTACACCACTGAAGTTTATAAGGAGCGCAATTATCTTGGATTGAAACGTGTCCAGATGTCTGCTCAGGTGTTTATAAAACATCACAGGACATTTTCTCTTTGATTACTGGAAAGCTTACCAAGAAAGCTTTCTGACCAGCAACCAGCCATGGCATCAACAGCAGACTGTATCTGCAGTGAGCATGTGACATTATTATTATCATGTTGACTGTTATTAAATATTTTATCTAAAAATGTGACGCAATTGTACAAAAGCATATTTTTTCAGTGTTGTCAACTGATGGCCACTGATATGAAAAGTAAATATGTTGTATTTATTTTGTATCATGCCATAAGTTAGTTATAAAATGAGTTACAGAAAAGTAGAGAACCAGTTTACCCAAAGCTTCATAGTTGGTGAACTACTGCAGAACATCCCCCTTCCCCACTATTGTCTTCTGAAAAATGGATCCTTAGCAAATTTACATGTTATTCAATGGGGGTTCAGGAGAAAATAAAATTCCAGGGATCCTAGTGTTGAACAACAGAGATGCAGATGAATGCAGAATAAACAGAAAAAATGTAAGCTAACAAAAATAAAAGTAAATAACATATCACCAGATTACCTGGTCCAGAAGCTGGTTATAAAGTTCATGACAGTTGTCAAAAATGTACTTGTACGTAGAGTCGAGACAAGCTTTCACACAATCCTTTACCACCATGCTGGCTCTTGGTGGACTCTGGAGCTCTTGTACCTGTATGAACACAAACATAATAAGGCTAGATTTTTTTTATTCTATGAATATTATACAAGATTAAAATCACCCATACAATGCATGTCAGTCCTACATCTGAACATGTTAAGCACAATACTGACACATTAAGTTAACAAGGACTATATTTTAAAAGAACAAAAGTGGATACAGATACAGTGGAGCAAAAAAGTATTTGGACATCCACTGATTGTGCTAGTGATCCTACTTAAAGATGAGAGAAATCTGTAATTTTTTTTATCATGTGTACACTTCAACTGTGAGAGACAGAATCTGAAAGAAATCAAGAAATCACATTGTATGAGTTTTGAACAATTTATTTGTATGTATATTCTTATGGAATATTAGGACACCCACCAACCAGCAAAAATCTGGGTTCTCACAGACTTGTTACTTGTTCTTTCATCCTTCACTCGTTATCTGTATTAATGGCACCTGTTTGAACTAGTTATCTGTAGAAAAGACACCTCTCTATAACCTAAAACAGTTAGACTGCAACCTATCCACCATGGCCAAGACCAGAGAGCTGTCTAAGGATACCAGGGACAAAATTGTAGACCTGCACAAGGCTGGGATGAGCCACTCTACAATAAACAAGCAGCTTGGTGGGAAGAGAATCATCTGTTGGTGCAATCAGTAAGAAATAGAAGAAATTCTAGAAAAGCACTCAGAGAGCGCAGACCTCCGCCAAGTGGACATGTTGTAGAAAGTACTATGTCCGTATCCTTAAAAAAATTCCTGGATCCAGATGGTAATCCGGATCACCCCCAAAATCTAATCAATTCTTCCTTGGGTCAATTCCGACCTTTCCTGAAAATGTCATCAAAATCCATCCATTAGTTCCTGAGTTAACAGACAGACCCCGATGAAAACATTACCTCCTGGGCGGAGGTAATAAGATTATTGACAATCTCCCTTTACCTGGGGCTCCATGTAAGATCTCAACTCATGGGGTATCAATGATCTTGAGAACAGGAAACTGGTCAATGATCTGATAAGAGCTACGACCACAGTCATAAAGGTTACCAATTGTAATTTTAGCTCTACTTTCTCTGTATTTATTATGACGCATTGTAATTACGCATTGCACACCAAGATTTCCCACATACAGTACTGACCAAAAGTTTGGACACACCTTATCATTCAAAGAGTTTTCTTTATTTGCATGACTATGAAAATTGTTGATTCACACTGAAGGCATCAAAACTATAAATTAACACATGTGGAATTATATACTTAACAAAAAAATGTGAAACAACTGAAAATATGTCGTATTCTAGGTTCTTTAAACTAGCCACCTTTTGCTTTGATTATTGCTTTGCACACTCTTGGCATTCTCTTGATGAGCTTCAAGAGGTAGTCACCTAAAATTGTAGTTCCTTTCACAGGTGTGCCCTGTCAGGTTTAATCAGTGGGATTTCTTGCCTTATAAATGGGGTTGGGATCATTAGTTGTGTTGTGCAGAAGTTAGGTGGACACACAGCTGATAGTCCTACTGAACAGACTGTTAGAATTTGTATTATAGCAAGAAAAAAGCAGCAGTAAAGAAAAATGAGTGGCCATCAGTACTTTAAGAAATGAAGATCAGTCATTTCGAAAGATTGGGAAAACTTTGAAAGTGTCCCCAAGTGTATTCACAAAAACCATCAAGCGCTACAAAGAAACTGGCTCACATGAGGACCGCCCCACGAAAGGAAGACCAAGAGTCACCTCTGCTGCGGAGGATAAGTTCATCCACAAGAATTTGTACCCTTCTTGTCGCTGGGGGTGTACCCTGTAGTCCTGGTCCATTTTTGTACCTTATGAAGTTGTTCCACTAAAACAGTAAAATTATGCCACATTTTGAAGTTTAAAACCAACATTCTGAAACATAATATTGAAAATGATGGAAGAAACTTAATAAAATGGAGATCAAACAGCCTTGGCCAGGGTTGCAGGTGCAGTTGAAATGGTACAAATTTGTACTTTATATCAATTTGAACCCTCAGGGGCATTTCTGGCCTTTTAAAGACCAATATTGTACTTCTAAGGGAACATTTTAAAACATTTTACCTATAGGTACAAAAATGTCCTTGTCTCGTACCTCTATTTCTGAGAGTGTGGCTACTTTGAAGAACCTAGAATATAACATATTTTCAGTTGTTTCACAATTTTTTGTTAAGAATATAATTCCCTATGTGTTAATTCATAGTTTTATTTTTTTTTTTTTACTTTTTATTTGCTTTTTTCAAAAAAAAAAAACAGAAGCCAAAATAAAGGAAAAGGCACATACTCCATCACTCTACAATGGAGATATACAGCTTCAAAATACAGAGAGTGTTACCTGTAGAGTATGTAAAGGAAAGAGAAAAAAAATATATAACAAAGATTATGAACAAACAAAGGGGGGGGATGCCATGATGCCCTAGATCATGATTACTGAGGCTGCAAGCTTTCTGTGAATTCAGTCCATTTTTCCCAGAGTTGGTGCAGAGTTCCTGCTTCTAGTCGTAAGTAAAAAGTCAGTTTTTCCATAGAATATATCTCCTTAACAATGTCCAACCACTGTCCCGTGGTTGGCGGGTCAGCTCTCAACCAGTTTCTTGTGATGGCCTTTTTACAGTGGGGCAAAAAAGTATTTAGTCAGCCACCAATTGTGTAAGTTCTCCCACTTAAAAGATTAGAGAGGCCTGTAATTTTCATCATAGGTATACCTCAACTATGAGAGACAAAATGAGGAAAAAAAATCCAGAAAATCACATTGTCTGATTTTTAAAGAATTTATTTGCAAATTATGGTGGAAAATAAGTATTTGGTCAATAACAAAAGTTAATCTCAATACTTTGTTATATAGCCTTTGTTGGCAATGACAGAGGTCAAACGTTTTCTGTAAGTCTTCACAAGGTTTTCACACACTGTTGCTGGTATTTTGGCCCATTCCTCCATGCAGATCTCCTCTAGAGCAGTGATGTTTTGGGGCTGACGCTGGGCAACACGGACTTTCAACTCCCTCCAGAGATTTTCTATGGGGTTGAGATCTGGAGACTGGCTAGGCCACTCCAGGACCTTGAAATGCTTCTTACGAAGCCACTCCTTCGTTGCCCGGGCGGTGTGTTTGGGATCATTGTCATGCTGAAAGACCCAGCCACGTCTCATTTTCAATGCCCTTGCTGATGGAAGGAGGTTTTCACTCAAAATCTTACCATACATGGCCCCATTCATTCTTTCCTTTACACGGATCAGTCGTCCTGGTCCCCTTGCAGAAAAACAGCCCCAAAGCATGATGTTTCCACCCCCATGCTTTACAGTAGGTATGGTGTTCTTTGGATCCAACTCAGCATTCTTTCCCCTCCAAACACGACAAGTTGAGTTTCTACCAAAAAGTTCTATTTTGGTTTCATCTGACCATATGATGTTCTCCCAATCCTCTTCTGGACGGGCCTGGACGTGTCCTGGCTTCAGCAGGGGGACACGTCTGGCACTGCAGGATTTGAGTCCCTGGCAGCGTAGTGTGTTACTGATGGTAGCCTTTGTTACTTTGGTCCCAGCTCTCTGCAGGTCATTCACTAGGTCCCTCCGTGTGGTTCTGGGATTTTTGCTCACCGTTCTTGTGATCATTTTGACCCCACGGGGTGAGATCTTGCGTGGAGCCCCAGATCGAGGGAGATTATCAGCGGTCTTGTATGTCTTCCATTTTCTAATAATTGCTCCCACAGTTGATTTCTTCACACCAAGCTGCTTACCTATTGCAGATTCAGTCTTCCCAGCCTGGTGAAGGTCTACAATTTTGTTTCTGGTGTCCTTTGACAGCTCTTTGGTCTTGGCCATAGTGGAGTTTGGAGCGTGACTGTTTGAGGTTTTGGACAGGTGTCTTTTATACTGATAACGAGTTCACACAGGTGCCATTAATACAGGTAACGAGTGGAGGACCGAGGAGCCTCTTAAAGAAGTTACAGGTCTGTGAAAGCCAGAAATCTTACTTGTTTGTAGGTGACCAAATACTTATTTTCCACCATAATTTGCAAATAAATTCTTTAAAAATCAGACAATGTGATTTTCTGGATTTTTTTCCCTCATTTTGTCTCTCATAGTTGAGGTATACCTATGATGAAAATTACAGGCCTCTCTGATCTTTTTAAGTGGGAGAACTTACACAATTGGTGGCTGACTAAATACTTTTTTGCCCCACTGTACTAGCCAGTATTAAGATTTTAAAAAGATAAGTGTCCTTGGTATGAATAATGTCATCTGCCATCAGACCCCGGTACAGAGTTTGGGGGTCTCTAGGCAACTTGTATTTTAAGATCAGTATCAGTGATCAGGATCAGTATCAAGACCAGGATCAGTGTAACATCATCCCAAAATGGTTGCAGTTTTAAACAGGACCAGAACACATGCGAGTGGTTAGCACTCATCTCCAAACATTGTCTCCAGCATTGTTGTGGTAAACCCAATTGTTTACTTTTAATACAAGGTGTGACAAAGAAGCGGATCAAATTTTTCCACCCAAATTCCCTCCATCTTTTAGAACTAGTGGAGGTTTGCTGAGTTTTGCAGATAGAGTGCCAATCATTTTCATACAGAGAATTCCTTCCATTGTGTTTCTGGAGACCCCTGTACAATGTAGTCACGATCTTAGACGGTGTTTGTTTATATGCACTGGTAAACACTTCAACCACTCCAGAGTTTTCTGTTGGCAGTCTTTTCTTAATCTCAGTGTCATAAAAGTGTCTCAACTGCAGATATCTAAAAAAGTCTCCATCTACCACATTAAATTCCCCTTTAAATTGTTGAAATGTTTTAAAGACCGTGTAAAGGGAATTCTGCTATTTTCTTCTAACCACATTATAAACATAATAAATGTACTGTTCTAAACATGTGAAAAACCTCCCAACAATTAAAAACTGAATTGTGGAGCTAGCCTTCAAATTGCGTTTCAAGAGTTTTCTGTTTCAGGATTTGATGGGCGGGTCTAAAAGGGCAGCCGTGTGTCGTCACGCAGCTGCCCTTCAGGATAGCCCTGCGCCCTGCAGCTCTCGTCATATAAAACCGTACAGTGCGGTAGCTTCAGTGGTTTTCCCGCTCCTTCATCCGAGGGATGACCGTCTGAAAAAGCTTTGGGTCGATTTTGTGCAGAGGAGCCACACAGTAGACAGTAACTAAACCAGCATGATAGGTAGGAGCTACTTCTGCCACCTGCTGCCTTCATATGCTAAACAAAGCTCAGAATGGCGTAGCAGCACATTCCGCTCCTTCACTGATCAACAAGTCTGAAGCATTGCGGTTGTGTGGAAATATTTCAACTCCTCAAAAAGCAGCGATGCGCAGTTTTACATGTGGGTAGAACCTCAAACTTAACGAACCAGCCGGAACTCAGAAACGGAGGAAATGCAGTGATGTGGGGAAGAGAAGGAGGTGCTGCTAGAGGATGAGACAGACAGGTTTCAGCGCTTGCAGCGGACACGCCCCAAGCGTCTCAGAGCAGAGAAAACTGATCCTTTTTTCATTATTTTGTAACCAAATTTCATATGCTTCGCCGTGTTTTTAATCATTCAAATTTGGCTGGATGATTAATAACTAATATTCCTGTGCAGTGACAAACTCAGAACACACATTTGTTGTTACTTTACACGGGCTTTAAAACTCTTACCCTCTAAGAGACTACATGTAGCAGTTATTCCTCTTACTGTCCAGCTTGCAAAAACATTGTCCAGTGCCCCAGGACCAAACCAAGGTGTGTGAGATGGCCAAACCAGAAGTTTAATTTCACCTTCTAAATGATATTTTCTTACAATTTCATACCAAATTTTTAACGAGTCTTCTATTATTGAATTTTCCCCCTTTAGTTTTGTGTGTTCAGCACCCCCTAGTCTAGCTCGAGGGTGAGACTGGTCCACATTCAGTGCAATGTGTTTCCACCTGGCTTGGTAATCTGTAGAGCACCAATACACTAAATACCTCATCTGGGCAGCATAATAGTACTCTCTAAGATTAGGTACAGCTAGACCTCCCTTTTCTTTATCTAGCTGAAGCGTTTTAAATTTAACCCTTGGCCTAGCTCCCTCCCATATGAATCTAGATAGTTGTTTATCCTATGCTACGAATTGAGATTCTGGGGTTCTGGTTGGCAAAGACAAGAAGAGATACAACAACCTCGGCAGCACGTTCAACTTCACTGCTTCAATCCTTGAACTAAAATCTAATAATAGTGTTGACCATTTCCTCATATCTCTCTGAATCTTATTATTTATGGATTCATAATTTATTTCATAAATTCTGTTACATTTTTGTGTCAGTAATACACCCAAATATTTCATTGATTTTGAATCCCACTTTATTCTATGTTCCAATCTGATCATTCTGCTTGGTGTATAATTAAAGGAGAGGACCTGATTTTTAGAAACATTCAGTTTATACCCAGATAACTGACCAAACTCCTCCAGAACTGTCATGAGTCTACAGAATGTTAAATCTGGATTTTGAAGGTAGGTGATGACATCATCAGCAAAGAGTCCTATTACGTGTTCCTCATTTGCCATACTGATTCCTTGAATATCATGGTTTTGTCTTATGGATTGTGCTAAGGGCTCTATGAATATCGCGAAAGGTGTGGGGCTAAGGCAGCATCCTTGGCGGGTGCCCCTGAATAGCTTAAAACTGCTGGTCAGATGGCCATTAATTTTTATTCTAGCATTTGGCTCTGTATAAAGAGCTTGTATACATCTGATGAATTTCTTATTAAAGCCAAATTTCTCCAGCACCCCGTATAGAAAAGGCCAGCAGACTCTGTCAAACGCCTTTTCGGCGTCAAGGCTGATCAAAGCTGCACTCAGATGTTTTATGTTAATCTGTTCTATAATATGTAGGGTTCGCCTAATGTTGTCATGAGTCTGGCGGCCTTTAATAAAACCTGTCTGATCCTCGTGTATTAATTCGGGTAGGTAGTGTTCAATTCTTTTGGAGATTATAGAGGTAAACAACTAGTAGTCTACATTTAATATAGAGATGGGACGATAGGATTCACAGTTTTCTATATTTTTGCCTTCTTTGGGGATGACTGATATCACAGCTTCTTTCCATGATGGTGGTGTCACAGCCTCCTTTAGTGTCCAATTGAATGATTCTAATAGTAAAGGGGTGAGGTCTTCTTTAAAGATTTTGTACCATTCATTAGGATAGCCGTCACTCCCAGGACTTTTACTTGGCTTTAATTTGCTAATGGCTACATCTAACTCTTTCTTTGTAATAGGGTCAGTCAGCACATCATTTTGTACTTTCCCTATGGAAGGGAGATCTAACGGTGATAAAAATTGTTTAATGTTTCCCTCATCAATATTATTAGGCTGTGAATATAATGATTTGTAATAGGTTTGAAAGATGTTATGAATCTCCACTGGCTCGTATCTTTTCCAATTCATCGTTCAAAAGGTCATCTATTAGCTTTTTTTGTTCTTTAATCTGGTTTGTCAATCTCTTATCTTCATCCTTTTGTTGTTGTCTCTCTAATTCTCTCAACGTCTTCTCCAATTCGTTATACTTTAACCTTTTCATCTTATTTAGATACGCCGTCCTTGAGATTAATTTCCCTCTCATTATTGCCTTTAATGTATCCCACATAATGAATCTATAGAATCTATCTATAATCTATAGAACTTGGATTTTTCGAGTTGTGGAAGGGAAAAATTATCTGGATTTTGGGAGAGCGGTTCCTCCACACGTCTAACTACTCCATCAGCCAAACCGGAAGCCCCCTCCAATTCATAGTTTTAATGCCTTCAGTGTGAATCTACAATTTTCATAGTCATGCAAATAAAGAAAACTCTTTGAATGACAATGTGTGTCCAAACTTTTGGTCTGTACTGTATGTACCAGGTAATTTCTTAGTAATTAGGGGACTGTAAAAGGAAGGGTTACCAAATTATATTGCTATGTACTAGACAACCACTCTGCTTAGTCTCATGTCAGTGACTTCATCACTCATCAACCTGTTCTTTTCTCTAGTCCCATCAGGAGACTTAACCCATTCTGGTGTGTGTGCTTTTCCACCTCTGCTTTATCTGCAGACCTGCCAACTTGTACGCATTTTGCGTAGCAAGTACGTAATTTGGCATCTAAATACGCGGGTACGACTCACCCCTCTAAACTACGCTAAAAGCTGTGCACATGTGAGTTCTGTAAAAAAAACTGCTGGAGCGTGGTGAAGAAGTTTCAGCCAATCATCGCAGAAAAGCAGAGAAAACAAAGTCTGCTTAACCTATAGTGTAACATCCCCGCCCCCGCTTCGTCCTGCTGCCCGCTCCTTCTCTCCATCCAACGGTAAATTCTCTCAGTGTGTGAGGACGCGCGTGTGCGGGTCTGTGTGTATCAGCAGACCGGCCAGCCTTCGGTGAATGTGAACCTTTACGTGTAAACTAATGGACTCAACACACTGGAGGCGACAAACGAACTCCATAACCCATCGCTTTGATAACCTTATGTGGGAGGCAACAAGCGGTCCGTCAATGAAACATCTGCTGATTGGTCTGTGGACGATACATGCACGAGCGCATACACGAAATTTGCGTGTCGCACAATTGCGCTGATCATTGATCACTGATCATCAGTGTGCACAGCAGCGCACAACAGCTGATCACTGATCATCACATGTATTAACAAAGAAGGGAGGGCAAAAATAAAGTCTTCTTTCTTAATCAAAAAATAAAATTTCTGTTGAGTGCAAAATGTCTATATTTTCTTCATTAAAGGTATAGTAATAAAAAATATAAGTTGTATTGTTTTTTTATATATATAATCAATTTCCAGACAGTGAACTGGGAAATCATATGAGTGGAGTCGCAGAATTCTGCAAGAAAAAGCTGCGTAACCCAAGTGGTACTCAAATTTTTTTGACAAGGTTGGCAGGTCTGTATCTACCTTCCTGCCGCCTCTTCAGTTCATTTGGGTTAGGGTTATATGATTTTACATAAATTAATCAAATTCTAATGTGATCATTCAGTCCTTTTTCCTTTCACATTGTTCATGATATAAAATCCCACACATTACCTTCATCCTGAAGAAGGTGATGCTTGTAAGCAGATCAACAGTGGACTTCAGGTCCTGGAGACGCTCAGGGTTACCTGCAGGGAAATTATCCTGAAATAAATCAGAGAAAAAAAAAGAACATGAAGGGAGAGATCAACTTTTGGGTAACAGCCTTGTAATGTCAGACAGCTTTACCGACCACATTGCATAATGTATCCAAAAGCATTAAAATTTATATAATTTATATAATTTAAAGTAAATGAGCATTAATATATGAATATATGAATAACAATATATATATATATATCTATATATAACATATACATAAAGTCTGCAGATGAGTATTGTGTAAATATATATAATATATACAGAAGGTCTGCAGATGAGTAATGTGCAAGAATGGCATTTATGTGCAATCTGAGGTGCATAAAGTGACACAGTTCGATGAAGTGACAGTGAGGTGACTATGAATTGTCTGAAGTGTTAGTGGTCAGTGTTCAGCAGTCTGATGGCCTGATGGAAGAAGCTGTCCCTCATCCTGCTGGTTCGGGACTGGATACTGCAGTACCTCCTGCCTGATGGAAGAAGTCTGAACAGTTTTTGACTGGGGTGACTGGAGTCCTTGATGATCCTCCCCACTTTCCTCGAGCACCGCTTCCTGTAGATGTCCTGGAGGGAGGGAAGCTCACCTCCAATTGCTCTTTCTGAACACCGTACCACTCTTTGCAGAGCTTTGCGGTTGTAGGCGGTGCTGTTGCCGTACCAGTTTGTGATACATCCAGTGAGAATACTCTCAATGGCACAGCGGTAGAAGGTCCTGAGGATGCGGGGACTCATTCCAAATCTCTTCAGTCTCCTGAGGAAGAAGAGGCGCTGCTGCGCCTTCTTCACTGTTTTGTGAACTGTCCATTTGAGATCCTCCGCTAAATGAACACCTAGGAAACGGAAGCTGCTCCCTCTCTCCACTGCAGCACCGTTGATGGTGATGGGGGTATGTGCTCTTCTACATCTCCGGAAGTCCACTATCATTTCTTTGGTTTTTGTGACATTGAGGGATAGATTGTTCTCCTGACACCAATGTGTCAGGGACCTGACCTCCTCCCTGTATGCCCTCTCATCACCATTGGTGATAAGACCCACCACTGTTGTGTCGTCCGCAAACTTAACAATGATGTTGGAGCTGCTAGTGGCCGTGCAGTCGTAGGTGTAGAGTGAGTACAGGAGAGGACTCAGTACGCACCCCTGTGGAGCACCAGTGTTCATTATGACGGAGGATGAGGTGATGCTGCCCATTCTGACCACCTGTCATCTGTCAGACAGGAAGTTAAGGAACCAGCTGCAGAGAGAGCTGCTCAATCCTAGGTCCTGCAGTTTCCTGTCCAGCTTCGAGGGAACGATGGTATTGAATGCTGAGCTATAGTCTACAAACAGTATTCTCACATACGTGTCTCTCTTCTCCAGGTGTGAGAGGGCAGTGTGTAATGTCAGGGCTATGGCATCATCAGTGGACCTGTTGTATGCAAATTGTAGAGGGCCTGGGTGAGTCAGGTAGTGTGGAGCAGATGAAGTCTCTGACTAGCCTCTCAAAGCATTTGCTCACGATGGGGGTCAGGGCTACCGTTCGCCAGTCATTCAGGGATGAGAATGTGGAGGATTTGGGTATAGGGACAATGGTGGCCATTTTGAAGCAGGTTGGGACTACAGACAGAGAGAGTGGTTGAATGGTTGAAGATGTTCGTAAACACTCCAGCCAGCTGAGCCGCGCATGATTTAAGGACACGGCCGGGTATTCCGTAAGGACCAGCAGCTTTGCGTGCGTTCACCTGTCTGAAGTACTTCCGCACATCCTCCTAAGACACAGTGTGCGCACTGACGTAATCTGTGATGCGAATGCTGTCCGGTCTCGTGGTGTTCACTGTGTCGAATCTAGAGTAGAATGTGTTTAGATCTTCACACAGAGAGGCCGTGGTCTGTGGTGTGCTCTTTTTCCCTCTGAAGTCTGTGATTGTGTTTAGTCCTTGCCACATTCTCTGAGGATTGTCAAACTGTCGTTCCACTCTGTCCCTGTACTCCTGTTTCGCTGATTATGTGCACAACGCTTATATGCACAAAATTGCTGGGCACGCTCATGTGTCATAGAGAATCCATACGCTTATAAGCACAGTGGACCTTTTAATCAGAAGGTCCTCAAATAACGAGGGCTTTATGACTTTCCCCCATTCTTTATGCTTAGTTAAAAAGCTTCTTAATTGGAGAAATCTGAAAAATTTTGAGGTGGGAAGGAGGAACTCCCTTCCTAGTTGTTCAAAGGATTTCAAATGACCTTTTTTATTATATGATGTATTTTGCTGATACCATAATTTGACCATTTTGTAAAGCCAGAGTCTGTGGTACAGTGTGTAAATGAAATACTTGTGAAGTCGAGCTTTCCTTTAGTAAACCAAATGATTGTCTTACGCCATATAATGAGTGTTGTCCTTGTCCATTCACTCATTTTCACTTCTTTTAGGGAAACATCAGAACATAGTAAAGTGTCAAAAGGCTTTTTACCATTTAGAGCTATTGTGTATCAGATAAATCCTGTATCCATGCAACTACAAGTCTCAATTGGGCTGCCCAGAAATAATGCTTGAGGTCTGGAACGTTGAGCCTTCCATGTGCTTTTTATAATTTTAGTGTTTGTACTTTTATCCTTGATCGCTTTCACTGCCAAATGAAATTTGAAAAAAGCTTATCAATTTCCTTAAAAACTTAACTTGGAATATTGACAGGTAACATTTGAAAAAGAGAGTCTGGGCATCATGTTCATATGTAAACTCTCAATGCGACCCATAATAGTGAGAGGCATGACTGTCCATTGTTCGAGATCTTTTTGGATCTTTCCTAGGATTGGTTTATAATTTACATTATATAAAGCTGCAAGTGGTGGGGGTATTTGAATACCAAGATATTTTATGCCATCTTTTGGCCACTTAAATTCACTTAGATACCCATAGCCAATATTGATCTCATAACCAGAGAGATATCAGTAATTCTAAATCAGCTGCTCCAGATGAGGAATTGTTAACTTGTGATCTGTTATATATAACATCACATCATCTGCAATACAGACAGTTTGTCTTGTTCAACATTTATTGTAACCCCCTTAAAATCCTGATTAAATTAATATAGCGAGATATTGATCAGTTCACCCCAATAACGATAAATGTGTGTAAATAAACAGACCATAACTAGCCCCAGCAACACACGCACGCATGCACACACACACACAAACAGGAAAAAAGTAAATCTGACGTTGCCATGCTCAGCGGGGCAGGAAACATTATACCTTGCTCTGATAGGTTTGTTAGCCAATCTGAGTCCAGCAAATTCGAATAATGAATATGAATGAGCTGCTGCTGAACCCTGACAGAAGAAGCCGGAACCACCCGAATTTTAATGTAGACAGATTGAAAGTTCTGGTAATCAGTGTTTCCTAACGTTTTTTAGATATAAAATGTTTCATATTACTTGTTAATGCTTAAGAAATAACCACAAAGTCCTGAAATCTGTATGAAATGGCCTCTTTAACAACCGCAAACCTTTGATAAATTAGGCTTTAAGAGTTTGGGCAGTTTCTAGTTACCAGTCACATTTGGATACGTGTGGGGGCGTAAAGTATAGGCCTGCCTATAATTTTGCCTTAGCTCAGGCTCCTGCACATTTATATTGAGGAATAAAAATATTTTTTGATCATATACCACCTTTATGATCCAGTCTGTGGATTCGGTGAAACAGTATAGAATGAATACACTTTTTAAACAAAGACTGCATGTACAAGCGCAGTTTTCAGATCAGTATAGACAGCTTCTTAAACTGAAACATCCTTCCGACAGCCTCCTTTGTAACAAAAATACAAACATTTCCACCGTTTTCCTTTATTTTTGTCTTTATTCTCCTGTCAGAGTACATGGTATGTGATCTGGTGTATAGCTCATTGCAGAATGAGGACACGTACCTTTCTTGGCTGAACCATAGATTTAGTTACGCAGATAGGACTTGAGGTGCTATAGCTAACTGGGTCACGCAATGCGTTGTGGTTAATGTTGCGTTTCATGAGCTTGTCTGCTCATAAATGACGTAACCTTATTTTGTGTGGACAATCTTGCTAAATATGAATCATTCAGGTTTGTTCATTACTTGTGACTAATTTGTTTGTGTTCAAAACTGACTGTACATCCAGTATAATACAGAAATGTGCATGATGAGCTATCATTAGTCACTAAATATGTGCTTTACAATGCAGAACTTGTGTGACATTTAGATTGCTGTAGTCTAGACTGTGTAGAATATCAATGTGTCACTGATCTACAGTAAACTGTTGAAACTGAAAACAGGGATTACAGGGATCCTAACATTAAATTTACTACCTCTCCAAAACTTTTTACTATTAACACGACACAGCAACCTTTTTGTTTTTTTGGAGGGGGGGGGGGGGGGAGGGGGGGGGGGGGGGGGGTGGATGGAATGCACGGTCCTTACTCATGGTTGATGATGACCAATACAACACAAAACAAAACTTTAACCCAGCACAGCTCCCAATACCTTCATTCGAAGAGCATGAGTGGTGCTTGGCTGTGGTTTTTAGGAACCATAAAACATCTGCTCTGAGCCCTGACGCTGGTGACTGCAAGGTCCGCTGTCAGTCTTTTATATCAGTTTCTGTATTTCTCTAGTTTATGATTTATTCTGGTGAGTTTTGTTTTAGCTTCAGTTGTATTTTTGCCCTGTTGTGTCTCTTCAGAGCTCTGAACAGACACAACAGCTCCTCTTTGTTTTTGGTTCTTCAAGCCTCACCTTCAGTCTGATTAGTTTTCCTGGTTCTATATTTGTTTCAATGAAAATCATTTGAAGAAAAAAATCAGAAGAAACTAGTAAAATATAAAAATACTGGGAAAAAAAAAAAATCAGAGTGCAGGTTTGATTGTTCACTTTAATCTATATTTAACAGTTTGCTGTTGATATTTATTAGTCAGCGGTTAGATTTTCCACTTGGAGCTTCTGTCATTTACTGTAACTGATTTTTGTTAGGGTTTTTTACCTGTCCTGTCCTGATTTGGCAAACAGAATTGTGGGTCTAGGTGCCTTTTTATGTCAGGACAGATTTATTCTTACAACAGTTAGGGTTGAATTTACCCCTTCTGTTGTATGGTGCACTTTATTTCTATGGCGCGACTGAACGTATCAGGTTTCGGAGGCGGAGTGGACAGGCAGAGAGACAAAGACACTCAAATGACAACATTAAGGCAGAAGGGGTGGGGGGTGGTAGGGGAGAAGACAACAAAGAGACAACAAAAACAGACCAAAACTAACACAAAAAACAAAACAGACCAAATACATTTATTAATATTATTCATACTCATAAAAATATATCACTCAAAAGGTTTTTACACTAAAGTACCCAATTATACACAAAGATTTGTTTACTCGTGCGTATGCGTGCATGTGTTCGTGTGGATGTACATGTGTTAAGTGTCTGTGTGCTTGTGTTTGTTGTAGTGTATGTGTTGAGGCTCTGCATGTATCAGTGTGTGTAGTTTTCAGTCCCTGTGTACCAGTGTGTCTATCGTGCCCATTTGCATGTCCATGTTTATTTGTAAATATACACAAATTTGTGTTTGTATGCGAGCATGCGTGGTGTGTTTATGTTTATGTATATGTATATTTATCATGTGGAATGACTGCACAGAAAGGGTACAGTGTAGCTAGAGTGTGGTTTTCACCACCCACCACCCAGCCCTGAGGGCGCCAGAGTGCTTCGGATCCAGGCGCCAGGGAGCACAGCCAAGGGGCCCCAGAGTCCAAGACGCCGCCCCCGCTCCCCAGCATAGAGCCAGGCGGGGGGCAACCCGCCAATCGGGCACCCCCCCACACCGGACAGCCCGGCCAGCCACCCCCGCAACCGACACAGGTCCACATCCAGCAAGTCTGCACTGATGCAGGCTTCGGCGAAGTGCGGATCAAGCTTTCGAAAGGGGCGGAGCCAAGGGCACGATTCTCCTCTCTGGAATAACACTGAGTTTATGGGGGAAAACGGGCATCTTCATGATTCCGATCATCACACTAACAAAATCATAAGAGATGGGAGAAATCAGCTGATCAATTTACAACTGTGCTCTGGCTGAGAAATGTTAGTCAATCAAAAAATCAATCAAAAATACTTTATTAATCCCCGAAGGGAAATTCAAGTGTTGTTGTAGCTCAGTTCTTTTTCAGGGAGCCATAGACAGTTCTAGCTGTGGACAGGAAGGCTCTCCTGTAGCGGTCTGTGCTGCAGCAGATTATGAAGAATCTTCTGATGTAAGACACTCTGTCGTTGAGTTACTGTGTTCTGAAGAGGATGATGAGGGTTTTCCATCATGTTCTTCATCCTCCTTTGGACAATCAACTCAAGAGACTCCAGTTCAGTCTCCAGGACAGAACCAGCCCTCCTTATCAATCTGTTCAGCCTCCTCGTGTCACATACTCTGATGCTCCGCCCCCAACAGGTAACTGCAGATGTGATCATCTGACAAACTCCTCTTCTTTTTTCGCTCCTCTTCAAATCTCTGTCTGTCCGTATTGTTTGAAAGCCAGACAGAGACACACTGGAGTCCAGGATATGTCCCTTTAGCCATGTGTCAGTGAAACACATGATGCTGCATTTCAACAGAATTTCAAGTTCATCCATTTTGTTAGCAAAGAGATCTCACATTTGTCAATATGACTGATGGAAGTGAAGGTTTAAACTTCCTCTTTCTCTCTCTTCACTCTGCTCCTGCTCTGCATCCATGTCTTCTTCTTTTGAGCTCATCAGGGATCCAGACGTTCAATTTGAGGATTATTTCAGCCTTAGAAATGTCAGTTAGCTGCTCTTACTTGTAAACAAGTCTCTTGTTGCCATGGTTACGCATCATAACAAGTGGCAAAAAAGTGACAAATCCAGCAAAAATCTCGATCAGCACAGCACCCAAATCAGAAGAAAAGTATTTAGAAAATATTTCCAGAAGAAAAAACCATCAAGAAATACTCAAAAAGAATTAAAAAATGCTAGCAAGTGCTAGCTAAGTCACAGAGCTACTCCAACAAGCTGCCACCAGTTATAGCGCTATTCCGGAATAACTGTCATTTCTGTTAACAGACTATCTGCCGGATTGGTGGTGGAAAAGAATCGAAACAGAAAAAAAGCTTGATATAAAAACTCTGCAGGTTTATACCTATGATCAGCACAAATAAAAGAATCGCCAATAAGGCTGGAAGTGAAGCGGAGACTGTAAAACAAGTCGGGTGCGATGGGGGGAGCAGTTTAACCTGTTCCATGGAACATGACTGACCGATTGCTGTTTTACCAAAACAAAACCTGTAAACAAAAGAAGTCCGCAAGACTCTTCATTGATTTGAATGAACCCGCCTCTTATTAAGCGCAGAATACTGCGGAGCTCAGACAAGCCAGTGTTAAAAGTTACAAAAAATTACTACTGAGTCAGAAAAAGATACTACCACACAAAATGAATTTACTACCTTTACTGCCTTAAATTGAGCTCCTTTTATTCACTACTTTTTACTACCGCGCGGAAACCCTGGATAATGTTAACTCCCATTATTATGTAGCCTTAAACATTTATGGTAGTATCTGTTACATAGACCACTAGGGATGGTTACTGAAACCCGGTATTAAATTAGCCTGGGGCGGATTCTGATGGTCCACCCAGACTGATAAGCTTCAGCCTATCAGTCCTCTTAAAGACGCCCTTCCATTAAAAACGGTTTTTCTTAGGTTTCTGTTAAATATTTTAGCTCCACAGGTGTTGTTACCTTCATAGTGGGTCTGAAAACAGGTGAACAACTTCTCTTTCAGTTTTAATCTCTCAAACTATGCAGGTGGCGATAACATCGAATTTCTCCCGAGTCCGAACGGCCTGTAGCTGTTTCGTCACAACTCCTTTGTTCGTTAGTTTTCAGCAGCTCCCACAGTTGAAACCATGCCTAGTATGCTGCTCACTGAAAGGCTGTAGCATAATGTAGCAAACTGGAAGACACAACGTCTGACGTTGCCATGCACAGCGGGGCAGGAAACAGTATTCTTTGCTCTCATAGGCTAGTTTGTTAGCCAATCAGAGTCCAGCAAATTGGAACAATGAATATGAATGAGCTGCTGACGAAGCAGCCAAAGCAGCCTGACGGAAGGAGCCGGAACCACCCGAATTTTAACGCTGACAGGTTAAAAGGTCTGTTAATAAGTGTTTCCTGATGTTTTTTAGATATAAAATGTTTCATATAACTGGTTAATACTTAAGAAATAACCACAAAGTCCTGAAATGTGTATGAAATGGCCTCTTAAACGGTAAATTAAGGTCATATTCATCTTTTGCGGGAGATATAAATACAAGCCAAATACTGTATTGGCAGCCATCTCCTCCTTAACAAGCACACACACCGTGGGGACTAATGGTGGAAGGGGGGACAGCTGCACACTCCCGTGTTTGCCTCATGCTCTCACTAGAAGCTCAGCTTACCAGCAGGTACACAGATACGATGGCAGAGCGAACAAAAAGATCCAAAATTTGGCTTCATTTTACAAAAATAGTTGCAGACAATGCATGCTGTCACAAGTTCAGTAAAACCTTTGCTTGCAAAGATGGGAACATGAGTAATTTGACCAAACACTTTGATTATTTACACTAAATACAAACAGAGAGATGCAGTGTTTGACCGCCTGAGTGCTGGAGCAATAACAATCAGAGGGCTTATTTTGCACTATACACTTTGACCTTCAAAACTTTCATTCTGGTTCTTAATTGCACTGTTTTATGAGGAAGTTGTGTATGACAATTTTTATTTGAATACTTTAAAAAAATTTTAAATGGACAACAAAGTATTGTTAGTTTTTGATATATAAAAGAATTTGTTTATACAGTGTTTTTATTAAGTTATTCATTTTGTACTTTTTATTTTGTAGTTATTTATAGGTATTATTTATTGTTAAAAATAAAACAATTATTGCTCATTATTTGTGTTTTTCCCCTTTTGTTTTAGTCTTTCCAAAAAAAACAAAAGGACCGATAAGGATACCGATGAAGTATGAAGGGCGCTGGATGCGGACCTGTGTCGGTCGTGCTGGCGGCGGGGTGGGGGTGGCTGGCCAGGCTCTAAGGTGTGGAGGGCCCTATGCTGGGAAGTGGGGACGGCGTGTTGGACTCCGGGGCCCCTTGGCTGTGCTCACTGGCGCCTGGATCCGATCTGAAGCACTCTGGCGCCCTCAGGGCTGGGGTGATGGGCGGTGAACATGGACATGCAAATGGGCACGATAGACACACTGGTACACAGGGACTGAAAACTACACACACTGATACATGCAGAGCCTCAACACATACCCTACAACAAACACAAGCAATGTTTAATTAATCCTGTTTATCTTTTTACTGTTGTATTGCTATTATGTTAAATACCATAACAGTTTGTATTTATGTATGTATTTATTAAAGAAAGAAAGCACTGTCACTAATCTTCGCATACCATCTCTCATATGGTCTTTTTAATGTCTATAGTCTTAGATCAACAATGCCCTTGCAGCATTATCAGCAGCAGGACCACCAGCATATTAACAACATTGTTCCGCATTAGGTAAAACAGAAGCTACGTTTTCTTTGTGTTGTCTTATCCTAATGATCTACATATATAGTAACGAAAAGATTTCATATAAGATTCCATATTAGATTTTTGATGAAATGTGGGGTGTTGTTTTTCAGCCTGGTTCTATGTTCTATGTGCCCCTTTTTAACTTTTGAGCACCTGCCACTTCAAAGGTCTCTGCACAACCCTGATTCAGAGTGGTTGGAATTGAAGGTGGAATATGGAATATTTTCATTAAAAAATAATGCTTCCACGGGGTGTTTAGAGGGTTTGTAGAATGAAAATACAGCATTTCCTTTCAAAATTCAATTTGAAGTAAAATATCCTAAAATTAATTTTATAATATAAAATATTATAATAATATAACATATTATAAAATTAAATATTATAAAATTAATATTTTATAATATTTTACTTCAAATATTATAAAATATTAATTTTTACGGGCACAATGTTGGCATTTTGTTTACATCAACCAGCCAATAGCTGGCACCATTTTGGGTTGCCTAATACCATAAATAGTCTGGCACAGACTATTGGTTCTATGTTCTATGTGCCCCTTTTTAACTTTTGAGCACCTGCCACTTCAAAGGTCTCTGCACAACCCTGATTCAGAGTGGTTGGAATTGAAGGTGGGATATGGAATATTTTCATTAAAAAATAATGCTTCCATGGGGTGTTTAGAGGGTTTGTAGAATGAAAATACAGCATTTCCTTTTAAAATTCTATTTGAAGTAAAATATCACAATATTAATTTATAATATAAAATATTATAAAATTAAATATTATAAAATTAATATTTTCAAATATTTTACTTCAAATATAATAACATATTAATTTTTACGGGCACAACGTTGGCATTTTGTTTGCCAATTTGCCATTTTGGGTTGCCTAATACCATAAATAGACTTAAGAGGGGTCGTGTGGGAAAGTTTTTATTAGCAGCTAGCTTACACGTAGCTGCAGCATGTCGCTGAGGTGGGAGAGCTCCACGTTCAGCTGGAGGACACACCACGGAGTATTTATTTATTTTTGTTTGCTGCTTGTAAATGGTAAATGTCCTGTATTTGTATAGCACTTTTCTAGTCATTAGGACCACTCAAAGCGCTTTCACACTACAAGTTTTACATTTGCCACAACCCAATATGTAGATCAGGGGGAGAAGGGAGAGCAACCTGATACGCAGATCGGGAGGCTACATGGGGTTCAGTGTCTTGCCCAAGGACATTTCGACATGTGGCGGTGGAAGCCGGGCTCGATCCAACAACCTTCAAGTTGGAGGATGACCGCTCTAACCACTGAGCCACAGTAAGTACACAATAAGTATAAGCGAGGCTTGCAGGATGGCATGTGAGGAGGACAGAGGATCTTAGGAAAGACTACAGGACGTTTTGGTTTGCTCTAGAAGAGTCATGGGATAACTATGAGCTCTTTGCCACTGACTGAATTGATGACTGAGCTACAAACAGGTAGGAACTGCTTTTATCAGAATCAGTGTGTGATCAGTGGAGCTGGAAAGCATGATTAGTGAGCTGAACTCATGATATTTTATTGTCGGATCGGGGATCAGAGCGGGTTTAGTGAGGAACATTGGTCGACCTCGGCATTGGAGGGGGGGGGGGTTAACGAGCCTGGCACCCAGATGGCTGAAGGCTTTGTGCTTTGTTATGCTATTCATATTCCATATACCACCTTTAAGTAAGTGATCCTGTAACTTTTACAGTTCACAGAGTATGGGGATGAGTTTGCATTGTTTTCTTGCAAGTTATATTAATGATTAAAGTAAATGATTCAGATGATTTAAAATTATTTACTGACTGTGTATAACAGGTTAAAAAGGTCATGTGAATGCTTCATATGCAAAACAATTTTTTATTCACTATATTCCTATAAAACTGGGTGATGAGTGAATCAAATAAAACTGTTAAAAGGACATCTCAGGGTCTGTGTGAAAGAGAGTCTCAGGTCACCCACCATTTTCACTCTTTAACTCATTCAGTGCCAGCCACTTTCAGATTTCTATCCCCTCTCAGTGCAAGAGACATTTTTACTGATTTTTAAAATCCCACAGAATATTTTCTCCTATGTTTATGTAAATTCTGAAACTACCATCAGAAAGATGAGTCTCTCTTCTTTCATCAGCAAAAAAAATGTTTCTACCTTTGTGTGTTCTTTAGTAATCTGCAGTAGAAAACAGCAACTTTATTGAAAATTCACCTGTTTCAAAACAAAAAAGTGGAGATAAAGAGCTTTTTGTGTAAAAAGTTTTTTTCAAGCAGAACAGGGACTTTGATATTTCATGTTTCAATTTTAAACTTTTTCAAACTTTCTGGAAATGAAAATCTACTTACGGACTCTGCTCCAAACACACACGCACACGCATACACACACCTACAGGTTTATTTTGCTATCCTTATGGGGTCCGTCCATTGACTTCCATTGATTTTAGTAACTGGATTTATGCCTAACCCAAACCCTTTTCCTAACCTTAACCATTACTAATGTATACCTAACCCTAACTAAAACTCAACTCACACCATACCATACATCTAAAGCTGAACCCTAACACTAAAAAGGGGAATCTCCTATATGAGGCCTGGGCTTTAGTCCCCACAAGAACCCTTGGTCCCCAGAAGGATAGTAAAAATCTCAAAACTGGTCCCCAGTAGGTTAGAAAAACAAGAACACACACACACAAACACCTCTTATTTTAAATACCAGACACCAGTTGCATGCTGTATTAGCTTTTCAGAATTGAGTGTTGTCTCACTTGAAAACATTTTTTTTAGTTATTTTAAGTAGATTTCATTGCTTTTATGTATTTCTTACTTTTTAACTTATTTATTTTTATTTTTTTTACTGTTCAGCATTTTGGGTGACCTACAGGTGTTGTAAAGCGCTTTCTTAAATAAAATTCGATTGATTGATTGTGTAGGGAGAACGTATTATGAATGTTTACCTCTTTATTACGTTATTACCAGGGGCACCACCCGATCTATTGGGAGATTAAATATTATAAATATTTAATTGAATTATTTCAATCCCATGTACTGAGGTCACTCATCCTGCTCAGTTAGGGACTCAAATCACACATAAAAACTCACTGAATCGGCCAATTAAAATTAAGGTGAATATTTATTGAACAAGTAAGACAGACCAATAAACAGACACACAAATAAACTAACTAAAACATTCAATGGAATCAATGATGTATGAAGCTACGAACTGGAAAGGGCGTCAGACTCAGTACTTTTAGGATAAGTTTATAATTCTAACATTAAAAATCTTAAACAACTGTTAAGAGTGGATGAGGAAATGGTACCACGGGAGAGGATTTTGGACTTAAGGAGGATTGTACTTTTGCAGGGTATTTAGTGGAGTGAGAAAGAGAGAATAAGAGAGACAAAGCTTTCCTTCTGGGCTTCTTAGAGTAACCACACAAAGTTTAGAATCCGCTTTGTCATGGATAAGATGAAGTAGATCTCTTACTCTTGGTACAGCCACAGGTGGAAGTTTTATTCCATAGGTCCGTCGACTCGAAATAGTTCTTCTCCGAGTATCGGAACTTTGCCCAGGTAGAAGAAGAGACAGCTGTCCAGTTCTGGGGTCTCATTTATAAAACATTGCATAAAAACCCTGCTAAAAGTGTACCAAAACAAAAAGTTTGCGTACGCCCAAAAAAATTCCGATTTATAAAACCATGCGTACGCACAGTTGTAAGCAACTTCCCCTTTATAAATCACACTCTACCTGGAAGCTTGCGTACGTGAATTTGGCTCATGTCCCGCCCTGAATACGCCCAAACCCGGCCATATAAGGTCAATGCAAAGCAGGACATGAATATTGATACATATGAGGAAGACGGGAAATATCGCAACTAAACAAAAAAACAAGAAGATAAACTTAACAGAGACAAAAATTAAAGTGTTAGTGGGTGAAGTGGAGGCTAGGAGAGACATTTTATTTGGTGGAAACAGCAGCGGTGTCACAAATAAAAGAAAAAAACTACGAGTGGCAGTGTCTGCAGTGCACCTGTCAGTGCAGCTGACAGGCCGGTCAGAACAAGCGTATACGGTCTTGTGTCAGAGAAGGAGGGCGACACCGACCTGACAGAAACAAAAAAAAAACCCGGTATAAAGAACCTTTTGTAATACATGGCTACGTTAATAAATTTTAACATGTTTTAAGGAGACAGACTAATATGTCGTGTCTTTTCAGCATTTGTACATAGGCAAGGATGAGGTCGTCAGACTGTACCCAGCACCAGTGCGGCCGTTGACCGCGGCGCATCCAGCAGTGGTCGGGTTCTGACTGAAGCTGTGATGCAGACACAGAGAGACTCCATCAGCGCTATTAACTCCTTGACCAATGAATTAAAAGAAATAAAAAGTGTGTTTTGCGACATGATGACAGCCGTTGGGGCCTTAAATGATACATTAAAAAACATTAAATGAACCTTGTCATTGTCATATCAAACGCCGCATTACACCCTCAGACCCAATTGTTCCCCGAGTGAAGTCTTCCTGTTGAGGAGGCGATTCATTTTATGTATTTCTCTTAGTATTAAAACATTTTTTTGGAGAGCTACAGCTCACTACAAGCTGCAATATAGATATCATTGCTGTTCTGAATGTTTATAATAACATGAATTTATAATTAATGTTTGGTGTGAGGTGAAATGATGTGTGTGAGAGGAGTAATATGCAGTCTGACTGCAGTTCACCACTTCATCAACTGCGTCGTTGATTCCCCTCGTCTCGAAAATGTCCGTATGCACGGGTCAGAGTTGGCGTACAGGTGCGCACGTTTTCAAGTCAAGTTTGATTTTTATAAATCCCAACTTTTGCTTTGAAAGTAGCGTACGCTACTTTCAGGCCCCATTTTGTACGCACCTTTTATAAATGAGACCCCTGGTGTGTAAGGATCAGAGTAGGCGATGGTTCTCGTCTTGTGTCAGAAGGCCCACGGAAGAAACTCTGGGAGTTGTAGTCTGGCTCTGATGATGACGTGAAAGTCTGGTTCTCGTGGAATTAAAGTGTTAAAATAAAATACTTTTGCGTGTTTGAGTGTGCGCTGAACTTAAAGAAAATTGAACTCTGAAGACATAAAAATCACGCATTAAAACAAACACTTAAGTTTCAAACAAAACGAGGAGTTGATAAGGTAAAATCGAAAAAGATTTAAACTCAAAAAACGAGGTAAAAATGATAAAATGAGCAAAAGATTTAAAGCTTAGGTAAAAAAACGACTCAAAAGAAAACAGGAGCTGAGTAGGCTTAGAGAAAAATTAAGTAAAACGAGCTGCTGAGGAGAAGAGAGTAAAAAAATTTAGGAAGAAGATGAAAAAAGCTAAGATGGAGACGGCAGAAGTGGCAGAAAGTTTATACAGCTGTAAAGCCAGCCTCTGGGGGGGCCGTCTCAATGGCTTAAGCCAATTGTGAATCCGTCTTGGAAATTTAACTTTTAAGACTTCAACTCTGGTATCGAGGTTACAGATTAAAACAATATAAAAACGCTTACTCATCCACTCTTTGCTGTGAAAGCTACAATTATCATCAATTTTATCTTTTAACAAGGATTAGCAACAGCATTTTCCTATTCTAATTACATAATGTTACTTTTACATATGTCAGTATTTATTCCTGAGTAATAAATAAGGGATTCAAATGTTAATTAAACATAACATACTAAAACCTGTAAAGCATTGTTTCACACATCTGGAATTTACTTGCTTATTATCAGAATTTCACTGAATATAGTTTCCAAACCCCTACTATTTCATTTTATAACACAATATGTCACTTAATTAAACTGGGTGAACATTACTTCAGAGCAAAGATAATGGTTTATACCGTTCCTGTAAAGAAAAGTTTGATTATTTTAAATGTGTGTTCACATTACTTAAAAACAAAATCATTAACAGAGTTTCTGTGTGCTAAAGTCTTTGGTGCTCCAAAGGGTTTAAATATTGTGTGCTATCAGGTCCTCTTTGAAGTAACATCTGTGTTAGAAGGTAGACTGTGATTCTGATCAGAGTCTCATCAAACATCTTGCTTATAGCTGTAATTTCTTAGTGAAGACGTCTCGATTGACTTTAATGTCTTCACTCAAGCGGGGCAGAGTACTTTGGAATGTTTAATCACAACAACAAAACAAGGGTCATCCACTCTGGGATGGCTCTGTTACACAGATTCACATGACAGAACAATCTGAGGTTTCTGTGTTGATCTGCAGAATCACAAGATTCATATTGTCACACATACTAAGTATAATAACTCTTTCACCTGTTTTTAATATTAAAGGTGAAATATGGAACATGAACACCACAACAATAGAATAAAGCCTTCAGCCATCTGGGTGCCGGGCTCGTCACCCCCCCCCCTTTCAAATCACTAATCATGCGCTCCAGCCCAGCTGATCACACCCTGACTCTTATAATTGGAGAGTCCTACTTGGTTGTCGCTAAGTCATCGATTGAGTAAATGGCAAAGAACTCACGTAGCTGCCCTGGCTCTTCTCGAACACACCGAAATTTCCTGCAGTTCCCCCTAAGATCCTCTGTCCTCCTCACACTATTCTGCAGTCCTATTTTCTCCACCCAGCTACAAGATCCTCCATGGTGTGTCTTCCAGCCGAACCTGCAGCCCAGAGTTCCCACACTTCAGCCACCTGCAGCTCCATGTTAGCATGAACTGCTAATAAAGACTTTTTCACAAGACCTTGCTCCTCACATGTAGGGGAATCTCCTATGGCAAGCAATTAAGGTAAAAAAATACCACATATCGCCAGGGCTTCCAGCTGTTTGACCCGCAGGCTCCACAGTACCAGCCTCGCTGTGCAAGACTATTCACCATATTAAGCATCCCACAATGGTGCCCGCCGCTCTACCACTATTGGTGGGTAGATGTAAACAAAATGCCAACATTGTGCCCATCAAAATTAATATCTTATTATATTTTACTTTGAATATAATTTTTGAAGGAAATAGTGTATTTTTATTCTACACCCCTCTAAACACCCCTTGGAGGCATTATTTAGTTAAAAATATTGCTTGTTATGAAAATATTCCATATTGTACCTTGTAGTAGCCAAAAGATAAATATCAAAAGTTTATGCCAAGTGTGTTTTATCATTCAGAGGAGTCATAAACAGAAGTTTTCACTTTTCCACATGAAAACGTTTATATTATGGTTTCCTAATGATGGCTGGAATGCTGATTTTCTGAGTGTTTGTTCACCCTTGGCTTCTTCAATAAGCCCACATGCACCACATGTGCAGGCACACTAAAACTCAAAATCTTAATTTCTCCCCCGTCTTGACATCAAACCGGTAGGGTATATGGACACTGCAGACCACCCCTCTCCCCCTTTTATTCAGTTGAACACAGCATTACTGAATCTGTGTTTGGAGTATGGAAAATGAAGAAATGAGGCGCACAGGAGTTGCTCTGTTGTTGACTACTAAAGTCAATAAGCAAATGTTTTTGGTTTCCTAACATCATACCAAGCTACGAGGGACCAGTAGATTAAATTCATTTTTCATCGAAGACAGTGCCAATTCAAAAAATTCCCTGAAAATGTGTGCAGTTTCAAAAAAACACAAGGTTTAAAATCTTATGGCAGCATCTTTAGAGTGCCACGTCACAACCTGAACGGACTGGCCATGATGGTCATGTTTTTGCTTCGATGCAATTGCGCAGGAATATTGCGCATTTCCAAGAAGCCCACAAGAGACTGCCAACCAGTCAGAACACCCAACCAGGACTGGACTAGGACTAAAAGACATTTTAGGCATTTTTTGCTACTGACGCCCAAAGTGATTATTTATACAGAGGCAGAGGTTTGCCACACGTTGTGTTGTTTCAAAAATTAAAATAAAGCACAGAAGCCCACAAGGAATGACGTAATCATGTTAAAACATATATTAGCTGTTCATGCATTTTGTGAGAGACAACGGCAGAGTCTCATTTTAAAGTGAAATAGATGTTAAAGACACTTTGCTTTTCAGTCTTTTGTTAAAATACTGTTTGTAACACACAACCATACCTACAGTAAGTACCCACAGAAAGTAAGACCAAATATACATGTAACATTAAGGCATCACTTTGATGAGTAGTTCTTTAAGTATGAAAAACAGAGCTGCAGAGAAAGGCAGAGAAAGGAAAGACAGAGCGGGGATCAGTTAAGGTTTAATAAATCAAGTTTAAATAATGTTAAGGTCAATAGAGAGATAATAGCTTATAATATTTAGGCCGGAGCACCGAAGGCGTTGCAAAGGCCTATTGTAATCGTGTTGTTTATTATTATTTGTTAGGCCCGAGCACCGCAGGTGATGCGAAGGCCTATTGTATCCTCTCTGTTTCTTATATTATTTTAAAATTTCCGTAAAGCGTGGTCTAAATTCAACAGGAAGTCGTCCACCTTGGAAAAAACTGCTCATTTTTGGCATTTTCTGACCATCTATTTCCACGAACTCCACCTACAGTTTTACACATATCAACACCAAACTTGGTCAGTAGAGTCTCAAGGCATGGGGGTTTAAACGCTACAGAATATTTACGGTGTGGGCGGGGCATAAACTCAAAGTTTGACTTCTCACCAAAAACAGAAAACTTGGGGTGGCCAGGGTTAGACTGTGGTGACCTCTGGAAGCCATTGTCTGGCGACTGCATGCAGGGCTGCTGGAGTTGCCGGTGGGGTAGCCATGGTGCTCCTGAGTAAGACTGGGGTGGGTCGGGAGTCTGGGAGTCCTAGGGTGGAGGATTGCTCTGGGGGTTACTCATCCTGTTTGTCTATTGTCTGTTTACAGTATGAGTCGAGTGGGTTTAGGTTCTCCTTTTGGGGCGGTGCAGGGCAGCTTGCCTTGGGCGCTGTTGGTCTCGGAAGTAGCCGCTGCCATGTTTCCCTGCCCTTGGTGGGCTGCAGGGAACGGGGTTGCTTATGGGATCATTAGGGGAGCAGGCTCCCTGGGAGGGAATCCCCTCCGCAATACAGGGCCTTGGGATGCAGGTTCTCTCCCTGGTGGCACACTGCATCCCAATTTTAACCCACAGCTTAGACACTCTCTCTATGTACACATTCACATTACACACACGTAGGGCTCTTGAAGGTGGGCTGCACCCTAGCTCTCTGTTTTAAATGTAGGTTAGAACATCCAAAATCAATTCATCTGAGCGGGAGGAGTAGAGTGCAGGGTCTTCTCACATCCCTGTTCTATGCCTTCCACCTGGGTCTGGGGGACAGGGGAGGACCTGGCCATCTAATCAGGGTCAGAAGTGGGTAGCGGTGGTCTGTGGCCTCAGCTTTACTGGTGGTCTTCTATGCTCTGCCTCAGAGGGGAAGGGATCAACTCCTGGGTCTGGGATTAGTTGCCACCTTGGGGGTACTGGTACCTAGATCCGGGAGTGTAGAGTGTGTAAGTATGCCTGTGGCGTCTATTTTGGTTTCTGCTCATGTTGGTGTGTATGGTAGAGTTGCGCATGTGTGCATGAGGGTGACAATGTATGCTTGTATATGTGCATGACTGTGTGTCTTTGTCTATGTGTCAGGGTGGGTCTTAGGCTCCCCTTCTGTTTAACAATATCTTATGTCCATTTATTAGGGCCTATCTCCCCCCACCAAGCTCCCAATGCTTACTGGTTCCCCCACCAGCTCATGCACTGCGGGTTCCTAGAGTTTGGGGCTGGGTGCTTGGGGTGTGTAATGGCCTGCTCCTGGTGGCTGGCTGGTGGGCTGAGCGCCACGGCTCTCTGGGGCACCTGTCCTGGAGGGTGCCTATGGTCTTGTCTGGGAGGGGACTTTGGTTGCCCCATGCGGTGGCCTGTCTATGCTCTGCTATTCCGGGGTTTGGGGCCTGAATCCCTTGGGCTTGGGCTGGCCCGGTGGTCTGCTGGGGGCCGGGGCTGTGGCTTTTCACACCCACTGTCAAACAATTTTATGCTGAAGCCTTATGATCACAGGCGCGTGCATGCACACAGGTGTGCACACAGATATTCACAGACACTCACTGACTTGGGCTGCAGCTGTCACTGGGAATATTGTGTGTTAAAGGTCCTGTATCATAAAAAATTAAACTTTTTGGAGCTTTTAACCCTGTTGTGATGCTATTTCTTTATTTAAAAGACCTCCAGAGGGGTTTTTGGCTTAATTCATGCATTCCCGAGTAATCCTCCTGAAACCTGCGCTCTGAGCAGCTGCTTTGCTCGCTCATGTAAAATGGCCCTTTACGTCACGTTGTCGTATCAGGAAGTTCCTGACCAATCCCTGCTGCTCTTGTAGTAGGTACGAGGCGAGCTGCGAGAGTCCGAAACAATTTCTCAGGAGCTCATCATGGCAGATGTCTAACCTACAGCCCAGAGTTCCCACACTTCAACCACCTGCTGCTCTTTATTAGCATGAGCTGCTAATAAAGACTTATCAACTCGACCCTGCTAATCCCATATCAGTATGAATCCAGCTTTACAGCTGAGCTTCACGTCACCGCAGCCCGTCCAACCACCAGATAAAAGACACAGTCACTCACCCTGCCAGCGTCCTCAGTCAGACATCCCGTTTGCCACGAGCTCCTGTTAGCCTCCGTGCTGCAGTTTAACCACCTCATTAATCCAGCCTCAGACCTGTCCCGGTCGATCTCTCTCTCTCTGTCCGCCTCGTTCTTGGCTGCTGGTCTCGCAGTCAGCGACTACGGTCGCTGCCTCCAGAAACCCGCTCCTCGCCTACGACCTGTCTCACTTCACCCGTCCGATCCCAGTCTTGGTGTCATGTCCTGGGTCGCATCGCATCCAGTCGCGAATGGACCGTCCTTCCCTCCAGACGCTCCTCACCATCGAGCGTCCTCTGACAAATTAGCACCTCAATTTTGTTGTATTTCATTCTAAAAATTTCTCGTCGAAAATGTGCATTTGGCTGCGAGAGTTACAGAGGTTTATTTAGTGTTTCTAAACAGCCCAATCGCACTCACAGTTGGGAGGCAGGGTTTTAGGTAAACTGAGGTGGTAAAGTGAATATAACTCAGACAGTAAGGTTTTATCATATACTGTATGTGCCGATCTTAGACGTTGAAAACTGTAAAATAGTATGATACAGTCCCTTTAAGCAGTGTCATTATTCTTTTGTGTCCACAATGACATTATTGGTGTTTAAATGTAAATGTTGGTCGATGCTGTGGTGTCTCTGCTCTTGTTTTTGTCTCTCAGCAGGTGTTGAAGCAGATTTCTCTTTCTCTCACCTTCTCTTCTACCTATTTTTTTATCTTTTTTTCCACTTCTTGTTTTTCTCTCATTTCCTCTCTCCTTTGCCATGTCCAATGATTCAAAAAGTTGTAATAAACAAAAAAGACATCTAAATCACACACATTTCTTCACTCTGCTGTCTTTCTTTACTCTGGCTGCCTCTGAGGAGGATGTATCTCAAATAAACAAAGGATAAAAATATTCCCACTAGAGCCATCAAAATGTTATTGCTTTTGATTGTTACTGCTGCCATTAACTGTTTCTCTGTTTATCTTTCTATAGACATGACGACTGGCCAAAATCCATCGGTGTTTGTCAGTCTCTCTTTCCTGTCAGCTCAGACCCCAGTCGGCTAAGGCAGAAGGCCGCCCATCCTGAGCGGGGTTCTGCTAGAGGTTTCTTCCTGTTAAAAGGGAGTCGTTCCTTTCCACTGTCGCCAATCGTGCTTGCTCAGGATGGGGGATTGTGCTGAACTAACGATTCAGCCCTATCGGCTGGTTCCTTAGATAGAAAATGTTTTATTATTAATTGGTTGATTTTTCTGTGAAGTGCCTTGAAATGACTTTGTCATGAACTGGCGCTTTATAAATAAATAAACTTGAAACTTGAACTTGAAATAAAATCACAATAAAAGTAACAAGCTTAACATTGCAGTGATTGCTGCATGCTCAGTTTATGAGAACAAATCTGTCAGGTATTTCTATGCATCCAGACATCAGTTCCGACTGCTTTATTGCCAGACAGGACATGGCGAAAAATAAAACAAAAAAGCTAATAACTTGCACAAAAATGAAAAGACCTTCACCAAAATGCTTGTGGATGATGGTACTTGGTTCCTGATCAAAGCTATCGTGTCATATTTTCAGATAACTTTAGCCCTGCCCACTGGGAACTGAAAGTGATACTTTTGAATGGATGGTTAAAAAAGAAAGCAAATTAAAGGAGAAGAAAAAAATTAACACCCCGGCTCTGCGAAATTTAGAAAAACATGAAGATTATTTTAAAAAGTGGCAAATTGAATGTGAGATTAGACAGGGTAAACAAACGACTAGACCTTTTCTGGGTAACTCGACTGACTGCAGCTGCGTAACCGCAAGCGGCACACTTCCACTTCTGATTGACGCCAGGCCAGTCCATTCAGTGAGGATCCACCATCAGGGACCGTGACAGAAGCCACAAGAATAGGTGACTTCCACACTGATGTACACACAAACATGTACACAGACACAAAGTCCACAATTACACGTTCCTGCAATGAAAAATCTCACTTGCATCTGTGTCTCTGGGAAGGAAGAACCACTTGTTGTTTCTGCAAAAATTCTGAAATCTGATATCATAGTGCCTTGTGAAAATTCATCTGTCTCCTCTCCTTTATTTCTTGTGAAGAAGATAAGGGACAAAGGGCAGCCTGTTGAGTGGCGTTTTGTGCAGGACCTGCAGGCAGTGAAAGCAGCGGTCCAGGCCAGAGCACCTTGTGTTCCAAATCCTAATGTGATCTTGAGTCAGGTGCCACCTGAGCTTTCTGGTTTTCAGTTGTTGATCTGGTTAACGCTTTCTTTTCTGTTCCCATTCATGAGAACAGCAGATTCTGGTTTGCTTTTGAGTTCCAAGGGAGGTTGTGGACTTTCTCACTCATCTGAGCCAGGGGTTCTGTGAGAGCCCCACAATTTTAAACAGCACTTTGCAGGACAGCCTTGCGTCTCTGCAACTGTCTCCAGGTACTGTGTTGATCCATTATGTTGATGATCTTTTGCTTTGCAGCTACACTCAGCAGCAGTGTGAAAATGACAGTCCTCCTGCTAAAGCATTTACCATCTGAGGGCACAAAGCTAGCATCTCCAAACTGCAGTTTGTGAAGGAGGAAGTTACGTTTTTAGGTTACATCATTTCAGCCCAGGGATGTACCATCTTTCCAAAATGAGTGGAGGCAGTTCAGAACTTTCATAAACCCATCACAAAGAAAAAGGGTCATGTCTTTCCTGGGGATCACTTCTTATTGTTAGAACTTCATCCCGAACTATTCAGTTGTGGAGGCTCCACTCGGAGATCTTATTTGGACTGAAGAAGCTGAGGATGCTTTTCTGACTCTTAAGATGTCTTTGCAGCGAGCTCCAACTCTGGGACTTCCTGATCCTCAGAAACCTTACATTCAGATAGTGGATGAGAAACAGGGGTATGTGACTTCAGTGCTCTTGCAGCTTCATGGAGACACTCACAGACCTGTTGGATTATTTTCTGTTAAACTGGATCCAGTGGCTGCTGGATAGTCATCTTGTCTGCGAGATGTGGCTGCAGCAGAAAAAGTTTTAACTTCACGTGACATCGTAGGTTATTCACACCTCACACTACTGGTTCCACATTCAGTGTCAGCCATTTTGCTCGAGCAACGCACATCTCACTTGTCAACAGCACGTCACCTCAGGTACACAACCATCTTGTTAAAAATGCCAAATGTCACAGTAAAAAGATGCACTGTGTTAAACCCGGCTACACGGATGCCAACTGCAGATGATGGTGAGCCACACTGTTGTGTGCCAGCCATCGAACAGGTTTGCAGTCCTCATCCTGATCTTTCTGACGTGCCTCTCACTAACCCTGACATGGTTTTATATGTTGATGGGTCCGCGTCCCATAATCCGTTGACAGGCAGAATCCGTGTCGGCTACGTGGTGTAGCCCCCCCCTTCCTCCTTTTCCCTCAACGGAGGAAATGCCTTCATGAATTGGGAATTACGTAGTTGTGTTTACTATCGGCATTGCTGGAGTTTTTTGTGGAACTACTACAACTTTGTTTCTTCAAACATCTCAGAGTCATCAATGGTAAAAGGCTTTTTATTGTTGCTCAGTACAAGTGCTGCTAGTGCTGAAATGCTAGCTAGCGTGGATCACTGAAGCCTTATGCACTGCACACTGCAGCTTTTCCCATGTTCATGTCAGATGTGTCTTTCTCCGCGCTGATTCACAAGAGTTTCTGCTCATCTGTTTATTTTCTCACCATGGGTAAGTAAATAACTTTAAAAAAACTATTGAAGAGCACTTGTTTAAGTTACTCCTGCTTTTAATTGTTCATCTTGTCTTCAACTCTTTCTCTTACTCTTTCATTTGTTTAGACACTCAAAAACCCCACCCCCCTCAATGTAGTCAACACACTCCGTTGCACTGTGTGTTTGTGTAGGTGTGTGTGTTGTGTTTATTTGCATCTCTATAGTTTGTTTAGATACACAATTATGATCGCATTTGCCAATCGCTATATTTTATTTTGAAGAATTGCTATTATTTTGGACCAGATTGTCTAGTGTGTCCTGGTGTTATTTCCTGCCAGAACTGATGCAGAACGCTCGTGCAAAAAATAGACCGGACACCAAAATGATAACTTAACAGCTCCATGTCTGGTGTGAACTACATCATATACGTTAACAAGGGCACCGAATGGAAGCGGTCTCGGTTCCGCTCTGCTTTGCAGCGCTTCCGCGTGAAGAAAACTACGTAGTACTTACAGAAATATGATTGACAGTCAGCAGGTTTGTTATCTATTGGCTACTTTATTTCAAGCCCCACCAGGTCTATGATTTATGAATATTATAACTTTTACTTTTGGACACCATAAGTACAAGGCCACTACAAGTTGATAAAATGACTTTAAAGTAAATTTGACAGAAAAATCCTCTTTACCACCTTTAAGTCGGATGGTAAGCTGATTTTGAACTCTTCTTGTTTCTGACCTTTTACAGGCCATTCTGCTGCCAAAAGGGGTTGCTGTTTGTGTTTGTTTCTGCTTCTTCTGATCTAGTGGCCAAAAGTAATGCACATGCTGATGCTAAAGCCGTTGCTTCCTCTAACAACTCACACAGTCTTGTGTCAGCTGAGATTGCTGACCCTGTTCCGCCTGCTGATTTAACAGATTTGCAGTCTTTCGCATCAAAGGACAAGAAGAACATCTGGTCTCACAACGGCACAAGCTGCACAGAAGGGGTGTGAAACGGCCCTGATCAGAAACCATGCTTGCCAAAACATTTCTTCCATCATTTTGCTAAGTTAACACATGGAAATGACCATGTGTGTAAGCGGGGAATATTAGCAGTACTGACAACATACTGGTTCATACTGGGATTTTCCAACTATGCCGAGAAATACTGTTGCGCTTGTATGATCTGTGCAACACACAACGCGGGTAAACCTGAAAAGTTAGCACAGGCAGCACATCCTGCTCCAACACGACCTTTTGAGAATTTTATGATGGATTTTGTTGAACTGACACCTGCAGAGGGTAAGAAATATGCACTTGTGAGGGTGGACATGTGGTCAAAATGGGTCAAGTTCTTCCCTTTCAAACATGCAAGCAGTCACCCGGTGCCAAAAGCGCTGTTGACAGAAATAATCCCACGAAATGGCACTCTTAAAGCTAAGCTAGCTAAGTGCTGTGCTGAGACGGAGCTGACATGGGTGAAAATTCTGCCTCTCCTGTTAACACACATGAGGACGAGGAGAGCAAGAGCAAACCTGAGCCCCCTTTTGGAAGACCTCCCACTCTTGGATTGGACCTGTAACCAGGCCCCTCCCATCCACCTCACTTTGTGATGATGAAATGATGAAGTATTGTAGAACCCTGTCTACTGTACTCTTTGATGTTTTTCAGGTCGTGAAGGCAGCACTTCCAACACCTGCCTCTGCCATCCTCCATTCCCTGAGCCCTGGGGACGGGGTCATCATTCAAAAGCCGAGGAGAAAGTCCTGAAAGACTGAGTGCTACCAGGGCCGTTTCAGGTTCTACTGGTCACAGACACTGCCATGAAAGTTGCAGAGAGGGCCACCTGGATGCACACCGATCACTGCAAAAAGGTTCCTCCTTCTGCTGAGGACCCCGCTCCTTAGTAAAATCCTGAATCAAAATGGATGAGCTGGGAGCCAGAGCTGGGAGCCAGAGCAGGGCACCGTCTCAGACAGATGGGTGCTTGCAAACTACTTTACTGGGTCCTGACGCTGTCCCTCCTGACCTCCACTATTGTGGGTCATCTGCTATCAAAGAAGAACGACACCGCACACACTGACGTACACTTGCATGCACACACAAAGATTCATAAACGTCACATCATCGATCACCTGGATGAACGAGACAATCTCTGGTATCAAACTTCTCTGCAGGCTGTTCGCCAAGTGACTGATAATTCTTGATATGTTTGTTCTTTAATGCCCACCTACCACCACAATTCTGCAACCATGGCCAGCTGACGTTAAATTTCTTTTATCTGTTTACACTGCTGATGCAATATCTCACCCAAATGCTACACATTTTGGTCATGCTTCTTTAGGTTCTAAGTAGTTTAGCTGGATGTTAGATCTTTCTTTTCAGACTATTCGTTCTCCTGCCAGATACTCTGCTTCCAAGAATCGTACAGTAGCTGATGCTGTAGTGACAACTTCTCAATCCCGCAGCACCTCTCTGTGTCCATAGGGAGGGCAAAAGGTCTGATCTAAATTTGGGGTTTGCTAGGAAGTGTGAAGTCACAATGCCGGCAGCTTGTGTCCACGAGGATGAAACTTCACACTGTACTAACAGTTCTCTTTCATGTGGTTCTCCGGTGCAGCCAATGTTTTGGGGCCTTGTGTGGTTTAATCTTATGCGTAGGGGTCTTAATACTTCAGCTGTCAGTAATTTTTCTTATCACACCTTCATATTTGGGTTATGGGTGTCCCACAGACATGGTTTGGGTGTGTGGAAGAAAAGCTTATTACTTCCGCCAAGGAGGTAATGTTTTCATCGGGGTCTGTCTGTCTGTTCAAAAAGTACTCAAAAAGTAATGGATGGATTTTGATGTAATTTTCAGCAAAGGTCGGAAATGACCCAAGGAAGGATTGATTAGATTTTTGAGGTGATCCGGATTACCGTCTGGATCCAGGAATTTTTTTAAGAATACGCACATAGAGAGCACAGACCTCCAACAAGTGGACATATTGTAGAAAGTACTGAGTGCTTTTCTAGTTTGTATTTGCCGAAGTATTGGTGTGGACTCTGTTATTTAGCACATCTGATTCCATCTTTTTGTCACCGCCCTGACACACACTCACTCCCTGACACTCACAAGCATCTAAAGCGTGAGACACATGTTTGAATCCCAGTATGGAAAATAAGTTCTTTCAGGCCTTCTCCCACACTGGGGTGCGGTTAATAATACTTTTTATAAACCTTTTTGACATGCAACAAACACAGCACTGACACCAAAGCATTTTTTCAGAAAAGCCAAGAATTCAAGTGTCATGGTCTGAGTGAGTTAGCAGGTTCGGACCCAAGTGCAGGAGGCAGACAACAAAGGTGGAGGCAAAAATAATAAGACTTTTAATCAAACAAAGAGTAAAGGCTGACGGCGCAGCAGGACTTACATAAGTGATGGAGTAGACAGAGAGATCCAGACACAGGCATGAACAAAATATAATCCATAAACAAATGTTGGGAGGACAGCAAACAAACTAATACTAAGGCCCAAATCCCAGAACAAAGAAGAACTGATGAGAACCCACTTAAATACAAACTGAATTAATTAACTAAACTCAAAACACCTGTACACTGAACTGAGGAGGAATAGAAGGAAACAGGAAGTGAGGACACGAACACAGAGGAGAACATTCAAGACACCGGACACATGGGGAAAGAAACAGGAAGTACAACCAATGTCAACATAAAAGCAAAACAGGAAGACACACAACCACAAATAAAAGCTGAACCAAAAGACCGAAGATGAGACATGATAACACTAACACAAGGAACAAGTGAGGACTAGGAAGATACAAACACAAAATCACAGATAACCATCTGGATAAAAATACTTTCATGAAAATGAAAACATAAACAAACCCCAGAACCTGACATCAGAAGCAAGGGCCTTGTTTGATACAATATAAGCGGCCCCCAGAAGCCAACGACCTACAGATGGCCGGAGGCGATTTTTGAAGCATTTCTGACTGCATATTTCATGATATATGATTTTTATAAGAAACTAGCGAATTTCCACTTTTTACTTTGTTTTGTTCAGCAAAACATGGGGGGGACAAAGCACATTTTGTCCCCCCCTCTCAAAAACATGGGGGAGACATGTCCCCCCTTTCCCCCCCATAAACAAGGCCCATGATCAAGAGTTAACTTTGATGGCTTTCTACATGCACAAAATCCATATTTCCAGCAAGATATTAGACTCACTCGGTTCGGACAGTTCCAGGGAATATAATCCAGTAAAATAATTAGGTCCACAACGCAGTATAGATCAAAGGCACAAAAACTGCAGAAGATGTTATGACTTGAGATCAGCTCACACAGTTTTTTCATTTATATTGGTCATATCAGGCTTAATGTACTTCCGCCTGCTATTACACGTGATTTAACCAAAATTACCCCGCTTGTTGTTAATACACCTAACAACAGAACTATTTGACACTTCTACTTTCAGCATACAGGCTTGCAGCGAGAAATAAAGATGGCAGATTCACTCTGCCTTCATCCAAAAGTCCATGACCATGTTTGGCATTTTCAGGGCATGACCTGTGACATAATAGATAATAGAGAAAACTGAACGGCTTGAAAAATATGACCAAAACCTTTTACAAAAACATCTCCACAACACATGGAGTGACATATCAAAACTTTTTGCACTCCTAGACACTCTAAATTCACTTCACAAAGCATTTAAAAGCTAAAATAGTAGAATTTCCATGATATGCCCCCTTTATACCCTTTTCAGGTTTTTCACTAAACCTGCTTTGTGAAACAGGCCCCTGGTCTCAAACAAAGGCTTCTGTCAGTGTATAAACAAGCCGCAAAGGCAGCATATATACCTTCTAATTCCAATCCAGATTTCTGCAGCTTTCGTCTATAGGTCTTCTTCAGATTATTATCCAGCCTTTGTACAATCTCTGATAAAACAGGCAACGTAGCAGAACCTGCCATAGTGGTTATTTTTAGTGTTCTTTACAGGCTAGAATGTTTCTGCCCACTAATCCACTGGTTTACCTGTGTTGACCTTTACCTTTGTTTCCCCTCCAAGATGGCATTGTGAATATGTCGGTCACATGACTAAGAAAGGTCTATTGGTGATCTTGTGCTTCAGTGCACGCTCTCTGAAAAAACCCTATTTAGCTCAAATTGCTACCATGCCTGAAACAGTTGTTTCGGGGTTTATGTGGGGTGCAGAAGGAGTCACAGGGAAGCAGAGTCTGCTACCATCTTTCATATTTATTAAAAGGTCCAGGCAGGGCAAAGGTAGCAGATAAAGTACATTCACAGGTGCTAGAGTATCCGCTAGAACGTTTGCCAACAATTTAACATTGCTGGCTGATTACATAGTCTTATATACAGGGTGGGCCATTTTTATGGATATACCTTAATAAAATGGGAATGGTTGGTGATATTAAAGTTCTGTTGGTGACACATTAGTATATGTGAGGGGGCAAACTTTTCTAGATGGGTGGTGACCATGGTGGCCATTTTGAAGTCGGCCATCTTGGATCCAACTTTTGTTTTTTCAGTAGGAAGAGGGTCATGTAACACATCAAACTTATTGGTAATTTCACAAGAAAAACAATGGTGTGCTTGGTTTTAACGTAACTTTATTCTTTCATGAGTTATTTACAAGTTTCTCTTTGTTCACAGCCATTGACATGTCAAAGAGGTTAAAACGTGAGGAGCGGATCGAAATTGGTGAACGCAGTAACCGGGTCATTGCATCAGATTCAATGCAAGACACCCTACGAGACCACCCATCTCCCATGTTACAGTTAGCAAACTGCTTGCTAAGTTTCGTGAAACTGGTTCAGTGTTGGATTTGCCAAAATGTGGACGCATGAAAACTGTCACTAATGAAGAAACATCAGTGGCTGTCCTAGCTTCATTCAGCAAGAGCCCACAGCATAGCACTCGCCGAATGTCACTGGAGATTGGCATTAGTCAAACATCCCTTCGGCAGATATTAGCTACTAACAAATGGCACCCTTACAAACTCCAGCTACTGCAGCATGTCAATGAGGAATACCCAGATCAGCACACAGAATTTGCAGAATGGGCAAAACAAAAATTGGAACAGGACCCTCAGTTCATGCAGAAGATTTTGTTCAGTGATGAGGCAGACTTTTATGTGAAATTAACAAACAAAACCACCGCTATTGGTCTCACACTAACCCACATTGGATAGAAAAGACAGTGGGGCCATTCTTCATCAATGGAAACCTCAAGGCCACTGGATATTTGAAATTGCACTTAAGCTGGCACATTCCCTGAGTTTTTCCAGCAAGATGGTGCACCACCACATTATGGGTGTCAGGTACTAGCATTCCTTGATAAACAGTTTCCTGAAAAGTGCATTGGTCATCATGGGCCAGTTGAATGGCCCCAAGGTCATCGGAAGGCAATTGTCTATGGTGTGAAGATACGAGATATGCAGCACTTGAAACTACGGATACTGGAAGCCTGTGCTGGCATTTCTCCTGCGGTGTTGCTATCAGTGTGTGAAGAGTGGGAGAAGAGGGTTGCATTGACAATCCAACACAATGGGCAGCACATTGAACACTTTTTATAAGTGGTCAGAGACTTGTAAATAACTCATGAAAGAATAAAGTTACGTTAAAACCAAGCACACCATTGTTTTTCTTGTGAAATTACCAATAAGCTGATGTGTCACATGACCCTATTCCTACTGAAAAAACAAAAGTTGGATCCAAGATGGCCAACTTCAAAATGGCCACCATGGTCACCACCCATCTAGAAAAGTTTGCCCCCTCACATATACTAATGTGTCACAAACAGAACTTTAATATCACCAACTATTTAAAAAACAAAAGTTGGATCCAAGATGGCCGACTTCAAAATGGCCACCATGGTCACCACCCATCTAGAAAAGTTTGCCCCCTCACATATACTAATGTGCACATGATGATCTCCAAACACCTCCAACTATTTTTTCTACCATATCCATGAATTACATTTACTTGCCTTGTCAGAATTGCAAGGGTAACAAGTGCTGAGTTTGGGGGGGTTGGGACTGCTGTAGAGAAAAATATTGAGACAATATTTTGTCAGTGCATTGGCACAACCATATCCTTGAAGTATAATCTATCAAGTTGATGATGTTTTAATCAGAATCAATAATGGATAACTGTTTCTAAATGTGGACCTAGTACTGCTGTGGAGACTACAACTGGAGCTGTCCTTGAAATTAGTAGTCTGCATTGGGTAACTGTTTTACAAAAGTCCCCCTCTAATGCTACTGTGGTCCATTTTAAGAAAATGGCACACAGTTTCCAATAGGGATTGCTAAATAAACAAAATTTCACATCAAACTGGCCAAACTAAACCAACAGTCCAAAAGCCTCAACATATTCTATGATTACCAGAGGCTTTTTATGCTTGAACCCAAGTAATTGTCCATCCATCCCAGTTGGGGTGGACCTACGGCATTGTGTTTCTGCTTTTGGAGTAAAGTTGGAATAGAAGAAGCAGATATGCAGCAAAATGTGTACCTGTGGAAACTTCTTTGCTGATTCAAGACTTTTATTTTACAAAAGCAAACTAAATCTCATTCTGAGTGTCATTATAGGGAGATCCATATGGTGACTGAGCAGAGCAGCACGATTAGATTCTTATTACAGGAAAAAAGTAGCAGGGTGGTTTCATGGAATGACAATGTAAAGTAAGAGAGGATAAATTGTGTATATATGTGTGTGTGTGTGTGGGCTTGTTTTTCTGACCTCCTGAGGACCAGTTTCCTGACTTTTACTATCTTTCTGGGGTCCGAGGGTTCTTGTGGGGACCGAAGCCTGGTCCCCATGAGGGGGACTCCCCTTTTTAGGGTTAGGGGTGTAGGACGCATCAACAGTCTCATTTCTGATTAATCAAACTGAAGAAGCGTGTGTGTATGCGTGACTGTTCTCTCAGCTTTACATCCCCTGGGGTCATAAAAACCCAGGACTTCCTCTCTCTGTGAATGGATTATGTCACTCTCGGCATTTACGACAGGCTCGTCTATAAGTTTGTCGACCCCCCCACTGTGAAAACAGTTTTCAGCAGGACCTGGTCTGGAAAAAGCCCTTTGAAGCCACATACCCTGCTGAGATAAGTTACAGCAAATGCGACTGTGTTTAGAAAACCTCCTTTTTGTTTGGATAGTGCATCCTGGCTTATCGCAAACGTCAGACAGAATAGCTCCAAGCCTCAAACCCCCTCTCCATCCACAGATGTTCTCAGACTGCTTCAATACACATATGAACTACTTAATGTGATCACAGCTAATCCAATGACTCCTTTTTTCTTTACAGGTTTCAAACTCACATCTGTGCTCTGAAGGAATGTTCACCCAGTTTAACTACAGTGATAAAATGATTTGATGTTTATCTGAAAACTATATTCAGTGAAACTCTGATAACAAGCATGTGAATTTCAGAATTATTCAACTGTGATCTGATCCATGACTGCTAATCACAAATCCTCTCCACAGGAGATGCCTAGAGAACATTCTTATTTTGACAAAAGTATTTCTACATAAACTAGTGAGACACTGTTCATTGCATAAAACGAAATGTGTTTTAAATCACTATCTTCAATTCAGCCCAGTCGGCTGGTCCTTTAGATAGAAAATGTTTTATTATTAATTGGTTGATTTTTCTGTGAAGTGCCTTGAAATGACTTTGTCATGAACTGGCGCTTTATAAATAAATAAACTTGAAACTCTTCAGTAAGTCACTATAAAGAGCAATGTAACCTAAATGGATTTAAAATAATGCTTTGATTAAACATGTTACAGATCTTAGGATATATTGAATTAACCTGCAAATCCCTTCTTTACTACTCAGGAACAAATACTGATATGTGTAAAAGTAATATGTCATCAGAATAAGGAAACACTGTTCTTTTATTCTTGTTAAAAGATAAAATTGATGATGAGGTTTAGTCTTACAAAGAGTGGATGAGCAAGCGTTTTATTGGATATAATAAAATCTGTGACNTGATCCATGACTGCTAATCACAAATCCTCTCCACAGGAGATGCCTAGAGAACATTCTTATTTTGACAAAAGTATTTCTACATAAACTAGTGAGACACTGTTCATTGCATAAAACGAAATGTGTTTTAAATCACTATCTTCAATTCAGCCCAGTCGGCTGGTCCTTTAGATAGAAAATGTTTTATTATTAATTGGTTGATTTTTCTGTGAAGTGCCTTGAAATGACTTTGTCATGAACTGGCGCTTTATAAATAAATAAACTTGAAACTCTTCAGTAAGTCACTATAAAGAGCAATGTAACCTAAATGGATTTAAAATAATGCTTTGATTAAACATGTTACAGATCTTAGGATATATTGAATTAACCTGCAAATCCCTTCTTTACTACTCAGGAACAAATACTGATATGTGTAAAAGTAATATGTCATCAGAATAAGGAAACACTGTTCTTTTATTCTTGTTAAAAGATAAAATTGATGATGAGGTTTAGTCTTACAAAGAGTGGATGAGCAAGCGTTTTATTGGATATAATAAAATCTGTGACCACCACCCAAGGGCCGTCCTAACATTCGAATTCCCCAAAATGGATTTTTCATTGGCTAAGAGCCCATGATAGCCACACCTAAAGGCGGAGAAAAGCAGTCTATAACTGACCCTTATTGAAGGATTCACCTCTTCTCCATCACTTTCTTTTTTTCTACCCACTTCAACTTCTTACTTCCTTCACTTCTTTCATTTTTATACTTTTTATATTTTTTATTTCCTTTTAAGACTTTTTACTCACGTTTCATTTTTACCTCGTTTTGCGAGTTTAAAACCTTTTTCTGATTTTATTTTAACGAACTCCTCGTTTATTAGACACTTAAGCTTTCTTTTTGACGCGCGATTTTCTTTATCTTCAAAGTTCAATTTTTCTTTAAATTCGACACACGTTCCAACACGCAAAGTATTTTGTTTGAATAGTTTCATTCCACAAGATCCAGACTTCACGTTGCCAGCTGGAGGAAGAAACTACAGATCCCAGAATTCTTTCCGTGGGCCTTCGACACATGACGAGTACCTTCCAGCGGCAGATCTCTACCTGATTCTTACAAAGCAGACGGCAGCCAAACCCAGGAAAAGTTCCGACATTTGGAGAAACACCACTTCGAAACCAGACGGAACTCTCTGGGAACTACAGGAGCGAAAACTCCCAACCGTGCTGCAAAGAAGTAAGAGATCGATTTCATTTAATCCATGACAAGGATTGAAAACAGTTGTGTTGGTATCTCAGTGGCCCGGAAGTGAAATCTGTGCCTCCATCTTTTTCTTCCCCTCTCTCTCATTCCAAAATTACAATTTTTCTTAAATTCAAAATTATCTTCCGTGTTAAAAGAGCATTTTCCGTTTCCTCACCCCACTCTTACTAGTGTTTAAGATTCTTGAACGTTAGAAAGTCCACTTATTCTAGAAACATACTAAATCTGACGTAATTTCCTGATCATAGCATCGTTCATCCCATTCCGTGTTTAACTGTTTATTTGTTTGTCTGTTTATTGGTTTGTCTTCCTTGTTGTTCAATAAATATTCACCTTAATTTTAATTGGCCGATTCAGTGAGTTTTTATGTGTGATTTGAGTCACTATCTGGACGGACATGCGACTTCATATTATGAGACTGAAATAAACTGATTAAATATTCTAATATTTAATTCCTTCGAAAGAAGGTGGTGCCCCGAATAACACGTATTGAAGAGGCAAACTTTAATAATACGTGTTCCCCTACAGGGGTTAGGTTTATAGGTATGGTGTGAATAGAGTTTTAGTTAGTCTTAAGGTTAGTTATAGATCAGTAATGGTTAAGGTTAGGAAAAGGGTTAGGGTTAGGTATAAATCTAGTTACTAAAATCTATGGAAGTCAATGGACGGTCCCCATAAGGATAGCAAAACAAACTTGTGTGAGTGAGTGTGTGTGTGTGTGTGTGTGTGTGTGGGTGGGTTTGTATTTCTGACCTCCTGGGGACCAGTTTCCTGACTTTTACTATCTTTTTGGGGTCCGAGGGTTCTTGTGGGGACCGAAGCCTGGTCCCCATGAGGGGGACTCCCCTTTTTAGGGTTAGGGGTTAGGTTTATAGGTATGGTGTGAATAGAGTTTTAGTTAGTCTTTGTTGTGTGGCTGAGCTGCCTGTGGGTGTGAGTGTGTGTGTGGGTGTGATTAACGAACCTTCTTACAGGTGGATCAGCTCTGGAGCGGCAGGTGTGGCTCATCTCCTCATCACCTGAGTTCGAGATTTAAGGGGAGGATCAACACGAGACAGGCGCCAGATAGTTCTCTCTTCTCTTGTGGTAGAGTGGCTTACTTACTGACCAGTTTATTCCCTCAGACGAGCTCTTTAACGCTTGGTCTGTTTTCTCCCTTCTTTCCAGGAGCTTCATTCGGACCCGACGCCTTCCCGCCGAGCCGTATCTCCTATCCTGGAGAGCAGTCCTTTCCACAGGCTCCCACGGCAAGCTTGGTTCCCCCGGACCTGCTCTCCGCCTGTCTCATCCTCCCTGGAGCTGCACCTGCTGGACAAACACGGACCCAGAGCTGATCTGTTCACCCTCCAGCACCTGCACACCTCCAACCGGACCCACAGTCATTCTCTCAGCCGCCAACCACTCCTCCTCTCACAACCACCATCAGCGCCATCACCGTAAGACCTCTCCTTATTCTCATGCTTGCTCCATCATCATAACCCCAGATCACTAACCTGTGTTCTCCGCACCCAGATACTCACGGTTCCTTCCAGTGAGGCCCAGTTCCTGTTTCCGCCAGCTGCACAGGAATCTCGTGCCTGGCTTTGTACTTCTCATTTTCTCATTAAACACTTTAAAACTGTTTTGTCGTCCTGGGGTTGTGCTTGTAAGAGGGTTCGCACAAAACACGGCCATGACAGAACTATCTGGCCACGAGAACCCTACGGCACAGCTCCAGGCCGCACTATCCCAACAGGGAATCCTCCTGGGCAAGCATGAGAACTTCCTACAGGAGATGGCGCAACAACAGACCCACCTCATGGACAATATGGACCGACTTACCCGGCGGATCTCGGAGCTAACCGCGCACCTGGCGGACACCGACACACGGATGACGGATCTCTCCTCGTCAGAGCCCCAGGCAGCGTCTCCTCCCGTCGCACCTCCCGAGCCAGTCCATCGAGGGGTCGCTCCTCCAAACCCGCAGCCCTATGACGGAGATCTCCGTAAGTGTAAAGGATTTCTACTTCAGTGTAACCTAGTGTT